>PVKV010037359.1:0-14878 GCA_004027835.1 Alouatta palliata
CTCCTGGGTTCAAGCAATTCTCCTGCCTCAGCCTCCCGAGTAGCTGGGACTACAGGCACGTGCCACCATGCCCAGCTAATTTTTGTATTTTTAGTAGAGACGGGATTTCACCATGTTGACCAGGATGGTCTCGATCTCTTGACCTCGTGATCCACCCGCCTCGGCCTCCCAAAGTGCTGGGATTACAGGCGTGAGCCACTGTGCCCGGCCAGGTCTTTTCTGTCTATTAGGAGACCGCCTTTCCCTGGTGCCAGCTGTGACTAATTATTACTTGAGAAAGACAGTTAACCGCCTGACGATGGGGTCACCCAAGACTTCTGTGTGCGTATGGGGGGCCCTGTCCTGTCCTGGGCATACCTGACTAGCAACCCACTATAACAGTACTGAAATGAGTGTTTTCTGCTTGGATATAAAGCTATGTAAGCTGAAAGACTATGATGGTTTTCATGTGCCCATCTGGGTAGGTAAATATTGTGGGTTGAAATTCTAACCCCTAGTACCTGTCAATTTGACCTTATTTGGAAATAGGGACTTTGCAGATATAATCAAGTTGAGATGAGGTTAAACTGGATTAGGATGGACCCTAATCCTACTGCTTGCAGACACACACAGAGGGAAAAAGCTCATGTAAAGAAAGAGAAATTGGAATAATACAGCTGAAGGCCACAAACCAAAGGATTGCTGGAAACTATCATCAGGTAAATGCAAGGTAGGATTCTTCTCTAGAGATTCCAGAAACAGGGTGGCCCTGCCAACACCTCAATTTCAGGTTTTTATTTTCCAGAACCGTGAGAGCATCAATTTCTGTTGTTTTAAGCTACCGTGTTTGTCCTATTTTGTTACAGCAGCCCTAAGAAACTAATATGGTAAGGAAGATGATATCTTTCCATTCTATATTGCAAATAATTTAAAGAAGCTTATAATGATGCATAAATTCCAAAAGGATAAGCAAATTTAAAGTAGGTCCTAAGAAAGACACACAGGCTGGCACAGTGGGTCACGCTTGTAACTCCAGCACTTTGAGAGGCCAAGGTGGGAGAATGAATCACTTGAGCCCAGGAGTTCAAGACCAGCCTGGGCAACATAGCAATGCCCAACACCACAAAAAATATAAAACTTAGCTGGGCATCATGGTGCATGCCTGTAGCTCCAGTTACCTGGGAGGCTGATATGAGAGGATTGCTTGAGCCCAGGAGGTCGAGGCTCCTGTGAGCCTTGTTTGTGCCACTGCACTCCAACCTTGGTGACGGAGCAAGAACCTGTCTAAAAATATATAAATAAAAATGAAATTTGCACGCAACAAGAAAAAACTGTAGAAAGACAGAAAGACGATTCTAGGTATAGGCAGGATATTATCATTTCTCTCTTTTTGCCCCAAATGAGAAACCCACAACAGAAGGCACAGAAGGAAAAATATCCTGTGACTACTCTGAGAACAGAGAGTTACATGAATGTTCTGAAGAACTGAGACTACAATAGTGAAAAAAAAAAAGTTGAGGGAAAGAGCTAATGGGATAAAGTGGAGGATCCAATTCAAAATTTTCTAATTCCTTTATGGACTATGTATAAATTTGGCAGGTATGATTAAAACACAAATAAGAGGCTATTTTAAAATTTATTTCAGAATCCGTATGAACATTGACTATTTGGAGGCATGAATTATACTGTTGATTTTAGGGCTGAATTCAACAGAAATTGCTTTGTGTACTAATGCACTGTTTGTATCCCTTGTTGGGGCCATAAGCTCCGTGTGGACAGGAACAGGGTGTGGGGGGTGGGGGGACACACACATTGACATAAAACTGTTTAGTTTACCCCTGAATCTCCCAGGACCCATAATAAATCCTGGTAAATTGCAGACATTCCGCCAATTATCACTGAATTAATAATAGAAAGAAATTGAATAACCTGACAAATGTTTCAGTTAGTGACTGACAAGCTGCAAATTTATAATGTGGTCTGTTTAATTTACCAACCTGATTGGTTTACAGCTTCCAGTCTCCAGCTGGTAATTAATAACCTCAGGTTCTTTTATTGGAGCAGCCTCTTTTCCTTCTGTGTTAACCTAAGTTTTGTTATGTTTCTCTTAATTGGTGCCATTCAATACAATTTACGTGGTATCTGAAACTGTAAAACTATGTGCAAATATATTTTAATTTTTATTGTGTAATAATTCCAGATTCTGGAGAAGATGCAGAAGTATTATGCAAATTTCATGTACTCTTCACCCAGTTTCCTCTAATGTTACCATCTTAGATAACCATTGCCACATTTGTCCAAACAGAGAAATGACTAATAGTAGCACATTACTACTAACTGAACTGTAGACATTTTTGGATTTTACCAGTTTTTCCATTGATGTCTTTTTTATGTTCCAAGATCCAATTCAGGTAGTACAATTGCATTAAATAAATATTTATATATTTTTTACATTATATATAATGTACATGATATTATACACTATGTAAATAATAGTATAATTGTTAGTTTTTGGTGAAAACCTCTTCTACTGACCCCCCTTCAAGTAGCATGTAGCAACCAAAATGCTTCCAGGGGTCATGAAAATACTGAGTCCATCAATTTTCTGGTTCTAGTTTACTAGGTCTAAATAGAATAGAGGCCATGATAGTGATCCACATTGTTTTTGAGATGTTATCTTAAGTATACATGTCAACATTTCATAAATTTGCCAGCTTCCTTGAGGATATATAAGTAGTGGCTGAGCAGTCTGTCTATTAGGGATATTGCATTCCATTTGAGCTTTACGTAGGTGAAACTGTTAGACCAAGTAGCTACTCAGGTCTCCTCAGATTTAGATACTCCTTGGCTCATTGCTTCTTCCTAGGTCACTCAGTGATGTGGGGCCTACACATCACAGGTTTCAGACAATCTGTTTGAAAATTAGGCAGTTTAAGACAAAAATAGGGGGTGTTCAATCAGGTTTTGTCTATCTTAATTTGGGAAAGAAGATTTCTAGTTTCTCTTGAAAAAATTATAGACTTGGCAAAAAATGCACGTCAGCTTTGGCTGGAAGTGAGCAGCATTTGCCACTTTAGATGGACATAACTCTCTTGGTTACCACTGTCATTATATTTCCCTAATATCGTATAAATCAGTATATTATCTGACAGGTATGCCTCCTATAGCTTAATACATAGTATGGATCTAAGTATCAATTAATTCTCTGTGGTTTTCATAAAATCCCAATAAAGAACTTCTTCAGGTAGTTACATATAGAAAGGACCATGGTTGACAATCTTAATGGAGAATTTGGTTCTCAGAATGGAGAGAGAAGAAAATATAATCCCTTAAGGAAAGTTTGTTTGAATGTGATCTGTTGACTTCTAGAGCAGCTCTTGTACTGAGAGGTGCTCAGTGTCTATATTTGTTAAGTGCAGACCTAAGCTTTGCATTTCTAGTACCCACACCACCTCTCCATGGTTTTCATACCTTTCCTTCCCACTTTATCATTTGCATTCTACCCATTTATTCTTTATGATATCTGTGTAACTAATTAGTTAATATATTTGCTTTACGTGCACAATGATAAAGACATGATTCTCCTTAGCCTTTTTTTTTTTTTTTTTTAAGTTACAGCTTGGAAAACCTCAAAGGGTTTCTTGGGCAAATGACTTTCTTGGGCAAATTACATGAAGAAGGGATTTCAAGAACACATGCTCCTGGAGAAGTTTTATTTCTTCCAGATCACCTGGAACTGAAACAAAGTGAAACCAGCAATTTTATCCAGGTTTCAACAAAATCTGATTGCTGTGTTTAGCCATAAACCACAACAATGAAGTATACAAAATTCTTTTATGACCTATTTATTCACTGGTTCAAGCCATCTGTTTAATATTATGTGTCTAAATTTTGAGAAAGCAATAAAAGCCAAGTAAAATTGAGGAAATTAATTCACCTTAAGAAAATAATCTTGCCAAATTGTTCCAGAATAATATTCAACTATGGGTAAATTATTTCTTGTCCTTAGTGGGCATACATGGTCTGCTATTCACTGTCCTATGTCAGAAATAGGCTGGCATTGCCTGAAGTAGCTCTGAGCTATAAGCATGTTAGATATTGTTAGCAGCTTCTTGGCCTTTTAAAACTTATATTGAGAGAGAGCTGGCTTGTTTCAGCATAAGTAAGAAGATCATTGATTAGAGCCAACATGTGGAAAACAAAACTATTATGTTTTGATTTAATGAAGGTACTCATTATTCTCCAGGGATTCTCTGGGCTCTGTTGGAAACAAGACGTTCTCTGCTATCATGACTAATTATTGCATCCAGCACAAGCTAAATCCCTACCTTTAAACAGCTGTTCAGCCCACCTGGAAGTCCAAGGGTAAATCCTGTCCCTCTTTGGTTTTAAATATAGCAGAAAGACTAAGATGTACCTCTGGGGTTCTGAATAAACACAGAGCAAAAAGGAGCTCACCTTGATCCTGGGCTCACAGACAGACATTGCTGTGTTGTTGGTGGAGAACTATTCATTATTTTGGATTTCCTTTTTAGCATGCTTCCCACTTTTGCCTAGTTGGATTCTGGATACCAGTTCCAGGTTCCTCATTGGATTTTTGTATCCTATCCCTTTCATTACATCATATATCTCTCTTCAAATTAATCTTGACATTGTGCCTGATATCACTTTCTCTTTTTATCCTCCATCTTAAGCTGACATTCACTGAACTCTGTTCAGACAAAAATTTTAGCAATCCCATTACTAGGTATATATCCAGAGGATTATAAATCGATCTATTATAAGGACACATGCACACAAATGTTATTGCAGCACTGTTTACAATAGCAAAGACTTGGAACCAACCCAAATGCCCATCGATGATAGACTGGACAGTGAAAATGTGGCACATATACACCGTGGAATACTATGCAGCCATAAAAAACGATGAGTTCATGTCTTTGTAGGGACATGGATGAAACTGAAAACCATCATTCTCAGCAAACTGACACAAGAACAGAAAATCAAACACCACATGTTCTCACTCATAGGTGGGTGCTAAACAATGAGAACACATGGACACAGGGAGGGGAGCATCACACACTGAGGTCTGTGGTGGCGGGGAACGAGGGGAGGGTCGGGGGGCATGGGGAGTTGGGGAGGGATAACATGGGGAGAAATGCCAGATATAGGTGATGGGGAGGAGGGCAGCAAACCACATTGCCATGTATGTACCTATGCAACAATCCTGCATGTTCTTCACATGTACCCCAAAACCTAAAATGCAATAAAATATACATTTAAAAAAAAAAGAAGAAAAAATCATTTTCATCCAAAAAAATGTAATTAAAAATGTTAAGTTCTGGGATACATGTGCAGGATATACAGGCTTGTTGCATAGATAAATTTGTGCCATTGTGATTTGCTGCACCTATCATCCCATGACCTAGGTATTAAATCCCACATGCATTAGCTATTTATCCTGATGCTCTCCCTCACCCTGCCCCCCAACAGGTCCCAGTGTGTGTTGCTCCCCTCCCTGTGTCTATGTGTTCTCACTGTTCAGCTCCCACTTATGTGTAAGAACGTGCAGTGTTTGGTTTTCTGTTTCTGTGTTAGTTTGCTGAGGATAAAGTCTTCCACCTTCGTCCATGTCCCTGCAAATGACATAATTTAATTTTATTATGGCTGCATAGTATTCCATGGTGTATATGTACCATATTTTCTTTATCCAGTCTATCATTCATGGGCACTTTGGTTGATTTTGTGTCTTTGCTATTGTCAATAGTGCTGCAATAAACATATGCCTTCATGTATCTTCATAATAGAATAATTTATATTCCTTTGGGTATATACCCAGTAATGGGATTGCTGGGTCAAATGCTATTTCTGGTTCTAGATATTTGAGGAATTGCCACATTATCTTCCACAATAATTGAACTAATTTATGCTCCCACCAGCAGTGTAAAAACATTCCTATTTCTCCACAGCCTCTCTAGCATCTGTTGTTTTTTGACTTTTTAATAATCACCATTCTGACTGGCGTGAGATGATGTCTAACTGTGCTTTTGATTTGCATTTCTCTAATGATAAGTGATGTTGAGCTTTTGTACGTATGTTTGTTGGCCACATAAATGTCTTCTTTTGAGAAGTGCCTGTTTATTTCCTTTGCTCACTTCTTAATGGAGTTGGTTTGTTCTTGTAAATTTGTTTGTTCCTTGCAGATTCTGGATATTAAACCTTTGTCAGGTAGATAGATTGCAAAATTTTTCTCCCATTCTGTAGGTTGTCTGTTCACTCTGATGATAGCTTCTTTTGCTGCACAGAAGCCCTTTAGTTTAGTTAGATCCCATTTGTCAATTTTTGCTTTTGTTGCAATTGCTTTTGATGCCTTTGTCATGAAATCTTTTCTCATGCCTATTTCCTGAATGGTATTACCTAGGTTTTCTTCTAGGGTTTTTACAATTTGGAGTTTTACATTTAAGTCTTTAATCCATCTTGAGTTAATTTTTGTATAAGGTGTAAGGAAAGGGTCCAGTTTCAATTTTCTGCATATGGCTAGCCAGTTTTCCCAGCACCATTTATTAAATAAGGAATCCTTTCCCCATTGCTTGTTTTTGTCAAGTTTGTCAAAGATCATATGACCGTAGATGTGTGGTCTTACATCTGAGATCTCTATTCTATTCCAGTTGTCTATGTGTCTATTTTGGTACCAGTATGATGCTGTTTTGGTTACTGCAGCCTTGTAGTATAGTTGGCAATCAGGTAGTGTGATGTCCTCAGCTTTGTTCTTTTGCTGAGGATTGTCTTGGCTATACAAGCTCTTTTTTGGTTCCATATGAATTTTAAAGTAGCTTTTCTAGCTCTGTGAAGAATGTCAATGGTAGTTTAATGGAAATAACGTTAGATCTATAAATTACTTTGGGCAGTATGGCCATTTTCATGATATCAATTTCTCCTATCCACAAGCATGGAATGTTTTCCCATTTGATTGTATCCTCTCTTATTTCGTTGAGCAGTGGTTTGCAGTTCCCCGTGAAAAGATCTTTTACATCCCTTGTTAGCTGTATTCCTAGGTGTTTTATTCTCTTTGTAGCAATTGTGAATGGGAGTTCATTTATGATTTGGCTCTCTGATTGTCTGTTGTTGGTGTTTAGGAATGCTTGTAATTTTTGCACATTGCTTTTGTATCCTGAGACTTTGCTGAAGTTGCTTATCAGCTTAAGGAGCTTTTGGGCTGAGATGATGGGGTTTTCTAGATATAGGATCATGTCACCTGCATACAGAGACAATTTGGCTTCCTCTCTTTTTATTTGAATGCTTTTTATTTCTTTCTCTTGCCTGATTGCCCCGGCCAAAACTTCCAATACTATGTTGAATAGAAGTGGTAAGAGAGGGCATCCTTGTCTTGTGCCAGTTTTCAAAGGGAATGCTTCCAGCTTTTGCCCATTCAGTATGATATTGACTGTGATTTGTCATAAATGACTCTTATTATTTTGAGGTATGTTCCATCAACACCTAGTTTACTGAGAGGTTTTAACATGAAGGGAGGTTGAATTTTATGGAAGGCCTTTTCTGCATCTATTGAGATAATTAAGTAGTTTTGTTATTAGTTCTGTTTATGTGATGAATTACATTTATTGATTTGCATATGTTGAACCAACCTTGCATCGTTGGGGGTAAGCTTTCAGCAAAGTCTCAGTATACAAGAAACAATATGCAAAAATCACAAGCATTCCTAAACACCAACAACAGACAATCAGAGAGCCAAATCATGAATGAACTCCCATTCACAATTGCTACAAAGAGAATAAAACATCTAGGAATACAGCTAACAAGGGACGTAAAAGATATTTTCATGGGGAACTGCAAGCCACTACTCAAGGAAGTAAAGGACTTGAGTGGTGGGTAAGCTTTCGGATGTGCTCCTGGATTTGGTTGCCCATATTTTATTTGGGATTTTTGCATCAATGTTTATCAGGGATATTGGCCTGAAGTTTATATTTTTTGTTGTGTCTCTGACAGGTTTGGTATCAGGATGATGCTGGTCTCATAATATGAGTTAGGGAGAAATCCCCCCTTTTTAATTTTTTGGAATAGTTTCAGAAGGAATGGTACCAGCTTCTCTCTGTACTTCTGGTAGAATTCAGCTGCAAATCCATCTGGTCCTGGGTTTCTTGTTGTTGTTTGTTTGGTTGATTGGTTAGTAGGCTATTTATTACTGTCTCAGTTTCAGAAGCTGTTATTGGTCTATTCAGGGATTCAATTTCTTCCTGGCCTAGCCTTAGGACGGTGTATATGTCCAGGAATTTAACCATTTCTCCTAGATTTTCTAGTTTATTTGAGCAAAGGTGTTTATAGTATTCTCTGATGGTTTTGGATTTCTGTGGAGTCAGTGGTGATATCCCCTTTATTATTTTTTGTTGTGTCATTTTTATTCTTCTCTTTAGTCTAGCTAGCAGTCTATAAATTATATTATTTTTTTCAAATTATAGCTCCTAGATTCATCAATTTTTTTGAAGGGTTTCTTGTGTCTGTATCTTTTTCAGTTTCACCCTGATCTTAGTTATTTCTTGTCTTCTGCTAGCATTTGGATTTGTTTGCTCTTGTTTCTCTAGTTATTTTAGCAGTGATGTTAGGGTGTTAATTTGTGATCTTTCTAGCTTTCTGATGTGGGCATTTGGTGCTATAAATTTCCCTCTTAAAACTGCTTTAGCTGTGTCCCAGAGATTCTGGTACATTTTCTCTTTGTTCTTATTGGTTTGAAAGAACTTCTTGATTTCCGCCTTAATTTCGTCATTTACCCAGGAGTCAATCAGGAGCAGTTTGTTCAATTTCCTTGTATTGTGTGGTTTTAAGTGAGTTTCTTAATCTTGAGTTCTAATTTGAATACACTGTGGTCTGAGAGTGTTTGTTGTGATATCAGTTCTTTTGCATTTGATGAGGAATGTTTTACTCCCAATTATGTGATCAATTTTAGAGTAACTGCCATGTGACACTGAGAAGATTGTATATTCTGTTGTTTTTGGGTGGAGAGTTCTGTAGATATCTATCAAGATATCTGATCCAGAGCCGAATTCAAGTCCTGAATATCTTTGTTAATTTTCTGTCCTGATGATCTGTCTAATATTGACAGTGGGGTGTTGAAGTCTCCCACAATTATTGTGTGGGAGTCTACTTGTCTTTGTTGGTCTCTAAGAACTTGTTTTATGAATCTGGGTGCTCCCATATTGGGTGCATATATATTTAGGATTGTTAGCTCCTTTTGTTGAATTGATCCCTTTACCATTACATAATGCTCTTGTCTTTTCTGATCTTTGTTTGTTTAAAGTCTGTTTTGTTAAAAACTAGGATTGCAACCCCTGCTTTTGTCTGCCTTCCATTTACTGGGTAAATTTTCCTTCCTCCCAATAATCATATAATAATGTGACACATACATTATTTTGTGCCTATGTGTGTCTTTGCACGTGAGATGGGTCTTTTGAATACAACACATTGATTGATGGGTCTTTATCCAGTTTGCCAGTCTGTGTCTTTTAACTTGGGCATTTAGCCCATTTACATTTAAGGCTGATATTGTTATATGTAAATGTGATTTTGTCATCATGATGCTAGCTGGTTATTTTGTAGACTAGTTGATGCAGTTTCTTCATAGTGTCAATGGTCTTTGTACTTCAGTGTGTTTTTGCAGTGGCTGGTACCAGTTTTTCCTTTCCATATTTAGTGCTCCCTTCAGGATCTCTTGCAAGGCAGACCTGGTGGTGACAAATTCTCCAGCATTTGCTTATCTGAAAAGGATTTTATTTCTCTCCTTGGCTAATGAAGCTTAGTTTGACTGGATATGAAATTCTGGGTTGGATATTCTTTTCTTTACTAATGTTGAATATTGGCCCCCACTCTCTTTTGGCTTGTGGGGTTTCTGCTGAGAGGTTCACTGTTAATCTGATAGGCTTCCCTTTGTAAGTGACCAGGCCTTTCTCTCTGGCTGCCCTTGACATTTTTTCTTTCATTTTGACCTTGGAGAATCATCTGATGATTAAGTGTCTTGGGGTTGATATTCTTGTGTATCTTACTAGGGTTCTCTGGATTTCCTGAATTTGAATGCTGACCTGTCTTGATAGGTTGGAGAAGTTCTTCTGGATGATATCCTGAAGTGTGTTTTTCAACTTTGTTCCATTCTCCTGGTGTCATTCAGGTATTCCAATCCGTCGTAGGTTTGGTCTTTATCACATAGTCCCATAGTTCTCAGAGATATTGTTCAGTCCTTTTCATTCTTTTTTTCTCTAATCTGGTCTGACTTCCTTATTTCAGCAAGACAGTCTTCAAGATCTGATATTCTTTCTTCCACTTAATCAATTCAGTGGTTAACGTTTGTGTTTGCGTCACGAAGTTCTTGTGCTGTTTTTTTCAGTTCCATCAGGTCATTTATTTTCCTCTCTAAACTGGTTATTTTAGTTACAGCTCCTGTAACCTTTTTTTATGGCTCTTAGCTTCTTTGCATTAGGTTAGAACATGCTCCTTTAGCTCAGTGAAGTTTGTTATTACACACTTTCTGAAGCCTAGTTCTGTCAATTCATCCATCTCAGCCTACTCCCAGTTCTATGCCCTTGCTGAAGAAGTGTTGCGATCATTTGGAGGAGAAGAGGCACTCTGGCCTTTTGAGTCTTCAGCATTTTTTTTGTTTTTGTTGATTCTTTCTCATCTTCATGAGTTGTCTAGTTTCAATCTGCTGACCTTTGGATGGGGTTTTGTGGGGACTTTTTTTGCTGATGCTGTTGTTGTTGCTTTCTGTTTGTTTGTTTTCCTTTTAATGGCCAGGCCCCTCTTCTGTAGGGCTTCTGAGGTTTGCTAGGGGCTCACTTCAGGCCCTATTAACCTGGGTACATGGAGATGTCACACGAAGAGGCTGAGAATATCAAAGATGAGTGCCTGCTCCTTCCTCTGGGATCTCTGTCCTTGGGGTGCACCGACCTGATGCTAGTAGGAATACTCCTGTATAAGATGTTTAGCGACCCCTGTTGGGGATTCTTACCCAGTCAGGGAAAACAGGATCTGTAACCTGCTTAACAAAGCACTTTGGCTGTCCCTTGGTGGAGGAGGTATGCTGTGCTGAGGGGAAACCCACTCATCTGTGCTACTCAGTTTCCTCAGAGGTAGCAGAGGGAAAGACCAAGTCTGTTGGTCCATGGGACCATGGCCATCCTTCCCCCTAGGAACTCAGGCCCAGGGAGATTAGAGTTCTGTCCCTAAGCCCCTGACTGGAGTTGCTGAAGTTCCTGCAGGGAGGCCCTGCCCAGCGAGGAGGGATGGGTCAGACAGACAAAAATTTTTAATCTGCTCTCTGATGTCTGTTGTTCAGAAAACTTTCTCATCCTCTGTTTGATTTCTGATCATAGATTTTAACTTTTCAGTTAAATGTACTAGATGCCATATATGCCCGAGGACTCAATTTAAGGATTCTTCCATTATTGTCCTGCACCACTCAGCAGCTACCCATATTGAGAGCTCTTGAGCTACACTGATAAACCCGGTGGTGTGGAATACTGGGAAGATTCTGCACCAGGTGTTAGAATTAGAATTTGCTACTTATTATAATTTTCTATGTGTTGTGGGGAAAGAGTACATCTCTGTCTGCCATACCATTTATAAACTAAAGGAGAATGACAATTATTTCTAATTTTTTGGCTATTCTGTGCTTCTCTAAAAATTTTAAGGAAAAATTGGTAAAACAGATAAAAGTGGAGCTTTTTGCTCAAAATGGTACTATGAGATTAAAATCATGCCTGCTTGACCCTGCCCCTCATGTGCCTCTGTCTCTATTTTAGGGACATTCCATGAAGTATCTCATTAGGTCTACTTAGGCTTCATGGAGAATAAATAAATACCTAGCTTATCTGTAGAGTTCATTTCAATTATATAAAATCAGTGTCTCAAGGTATCTTTCTCTCTCTTTTTAGGAGCTGAAACATTAAAATAAAAAAACCCCCAGCCATTTGCTTATAAATGATGGTTTGAATATTTTAAACTATGTCTACTTATCATTTGACTCTCCTAAAAACTGTAGACCAGCATATATACTTTCCATAAATGAAAAGATCACTGGCACTAACAATAATGAATAAATAGGTTGTGTGCCTAAGTGAGCAAATACTGAACAATATTATTAAGTGTTACTTGAACTTGCTTGGCAGATAGAGAGGTTTTGTCATCTGGCATGTATAATGAGGTATTAGTACAAGGTATTTTCTTCATAGTAATAAAAACGATTTCTTATATGCACATGTTTTAACTCATTACGTCTTTACGATAGCCCTTCAGAGTCTTCACTCTTAATCTGTGAACCATACTGCCTCTCATGGACATAGGTAAGAATCATATGACAGCATAAAACATTGTCTTTTTTAATCAGTAAAAGAATATATTGACAATTCCAATGGCCATCAATCCTGTCTAAGCACACATAACCAATTAAAACATCTTATTAATGATGTTTAAACACTGACTTGTCTACTACAAATACATAAATTATGTTGTTGTTGTTTGAGATGGAGTTTTGCTTTTGTCACCCAGGCTGGAGTGCAGTGGCGCCATCTCAGCTCATTGTAACCTCTGCATCCCAGGTTCAGGCGGTTCTCCTGCCTCACACTCCTGAGTAGCTGGGATTACAGGCGCATGCCAACAGGCCCAGAAAATTTTTGTATTTTTAGTAGAGATGGAGTTTCGCCATGTTGGCCAAGCTGGTCTCGAACTCCTGATTTCAGGTGATCTGCCCAACTCGGCCCCCCAAAGTGCTGGGATTACAGGAGTGAGCTGCAGTGCCCAGCCCATAAATTGTGTTAAAAGTAAAGAGATGTTTGTGAATCAGAGCTTAAAGGGGTAAGGGATGGGAGCTTTTGATCAGTTGAAAAATCTTGCTGAAGGAAATAAGGTGAAATAAAGGATGACAGGACAGAAGCTTGGAGAGAAAGAAGGAATACAGGAAAAGCAAGAGACAGCTTGAAAACCTGATGGCCATAAGAAGGATGTCTATTACTGACTTCTGTGTGATCTGGAAGAAGTTATTTTTCCTCTATGTTCAGAGGTTTCATCAATTGTAAAGTAGAAGTAAGAATGAGTTGCCTTACAGAGTTATTGAGATGCTAAATGAGATCTTGCATGAATATGACTTAGAAGACTGCCTGGCACATAAAAAGTGGTTCATGAATATCAGTGGTGTCATGCTACAAATGAAGCCTTATAGACCCTAATGAGGTTGGAGTGATCAAATGGGCACCAGGCAAGTTTACCAGATAAGCTCAGAATATAGAACAAGGAAAATGCAGTGAGGTTCAGGGCAGTGGAGGAAAGGTGAGAACAATCTAGTGCCTCCACTGAACTGGAGCCCTTTTATTCATTCAAAATGTTCCTAACATGTTCCACTCCACTAAACGTAATCATACTTCCTTTGCTTTTCCTCAATGTATAAGTGGAAAAGATTATTTTTTGAGACAACTCTCACTACAAAACCTGTAGAACAAAGTCACCTTATTGCCCCTCACAATCCCTCCAATTCTCTTGAATATTTTTTCCTCCCACAAAAGAACTCATAGCCCTTTCACTGCTTTCTGATTACAAACAGCCATCATGTCCCCCTCCTCCACTCCTGGATGCACAGGTACACAGTGTCCTGCATTGTATTCCATTCCACTGTGCCCTGGCATTGTGTTCCATCACTCATGCTCCAAGTTCTGAGGCAGCAAAAGATCAGAGGCTGGAAGTGTCACTCTATGCTAAAAAGAACTGTCTATGAGTAAAGTTCATGAAGAAGGAGGAGGAGAAACAGGAGGAAGAGGGGAAGGAGGAGGAAGGGAAAGAAGAGTCTTGTTAAACAATAGTGTTGAGATCAGCAGGTGTCTGAGAGAGCAGTTTGATGAGGGAAGTAGTGGACTTGAGCATAAAGGTAAAGTTATTGATCAGAACAAGGGAAATAGTCCAACTGAAACAACAAAGGTGGATACAGACCAGGTAATACCATGTTAGAATATGAAAATTAGTAAGAGTTAAGCACAAATCAGGTAAGCATGGAGTTGTGCAGTTATTAATACTCCAGGCTGAATCTTAGAGGTGCAAATTTGATTATTCAATACCAACTTCATGGACTCCCACCTTGTTGGGAGTAGAACCATACAAAGCCAAGCTTTCTCCAGACATAAAGATAGCAGTTTGGTGTGTTCGCCTGTGCTGTATGTTAATAGCTAATGCAGAGTTGTTTTAGGAACATTCTGAATTTAAAAAAAGATTCATAAAAACTGGAAGACTTCTAGTTTTTTTTTTATCTTAACGGCTTTTGGCAAGTTAATAGGAGCAATACTTGAGGCTAGGTGGATTGTGGGAGATTCAATAACCACTTCCTACAGGAAATCACTCATCTCGAATAAATATAATGTTTTACCCCAATCCTGTTTCACTCCAAAACAATAATAATTTGGATTGCTTTAGAGTTCTTAAGGTTTCCACAAGTTCTCATTCTTATTCTATGTGCTTTTATTAGAATCTCTTCCGCTGGTATAGCTGCAGTTACCACCTTTAGACTGCTAAATCCTAATTTTAAGATTACCTTACTCTATTTCCTAGATTAGTCTGTCTACTAGATATCTTAACTTTTATATTAATAGGAATTTTTAAAATTAGAATGTTCAAAAAAATAGTTTTTTTCTTTTAAATTTTGCGTTGATTTATTTTTTTTTTTTACACTTTTTATTGCATTTTAGGTTTGGGGGTACATGTGAAGAACATGCAAGATTGTTACATAGGTACACACATGGCAGTGTGATTTGCTGCCTTCCTCCCCATCACCTGTATCTGTTATTTCTCCCCATGCTATCCCTCCCCAACTCCCCACCCCCCGCTGTCCCTCCCCTTTTTCCCCCCCAACAGACCC
>PVKV010037360.1:0-14886 GCA_004027835.1 Alouatta palliata
AAAAAAAAAAAAAAAAAAAAAAACAGAAAACAGTCTCTGGTGCAGCCTGTGTTGGCAGGGACAGGGACATCCAAGGTTGTTGATGAATGCTAACAGCTCTAACAGAAAAGAGAGAGAGAGACTATTATTTTCTTAGCTGGTAGATGACTAAGTAGTTTGCAAAATGATCATTAGTGGCTGGTTGCTCCTGGATTCCACAGAAAAAGAGCTTACAATTCAAACATTATTTGTGACTGAAAACAACTTGTCATAAGACACTAAGAGAAAAATGTACAGTTTGGTTTCACCTGCAGACACTGGTCACCTGAAGCAGGAGCTGATGGCTGCCTGCCAGGTAAGACACAGGGCATGCATCAGTGAACCTGTTTCATCCGCCTTTGACTTGCTGGGCCTTGTATCTGATGTTATGTAAATTTGCCCCAGTTACAGATTGATATTGTCTACCACGGAATTAAGGCCCCAGAAAATGTGAATACAGTAAGAGTAGTTTTAAGTCTTTATAGATGTATGCCTCTATTGTGAGACATAAAAAATTATTAGTACATTCTAAAATAAGTAAAAACAAAACATATCATATTGTTTTATTATGCTTTATGCTTTTCAATGTAGTCACTGTTCACTGTCCCAAGGCTGCAGGAGTTTAACCCCTGGGAAAAGGCAAGTTTCATGGAATGTGAAACTTTTTTGAGCAACAGAAACTAAAACTGTCTTGCATTAAATATTTTCTACATATTATAATTTTTTATTTCATTTATTGCTCTTTGATTTAGTTGGTAGGCAGTCTATTTAGCAGTAAGAAGAAGTCAGGCTATTTCTGCTATGCACAAACATATCACTTAAAAAAAACTCATGAAAATATTAAAAATGACAGCAGAGTCAGGTAGCATTAGAGTGAGCTCTGGTCCTCTAAATGTGTGTGCACCTCACCATGGGGGAATTTGATTAACCTGAAGTATGCCAAGTAAATCAGAGCCCAGGAGCTGGGTGCAACTCCTCCACAGTGTGAGTTTACACAGAGAACATAGCTTAGGCTGAGAGGTGGTTGTTGTTGTTGATGTTGTTGAATGTGGATTATTTTTAATTTTTAAAATGACACTATGCCTAATTAGGGGTATTGGCACAGCTTGGACTGATGAAGAAACTGATTACAATTATAAAGACTTCTGGGGCCAAAACAGTCAAACGTACTGCCTGCTACTCATGATGGCCCCAGCAGTGTCTATATGGTTGTCAAGTATGATTAAGTAAGAAGCAAACTAGATTTATTATTATTTTTTTCTATAGGATTTAGATGCCCATGGAAGTGGCTCATAGTATTACCAGAATCGTACTTCTTTTCTGGTATCTTCCTTGAACAGTTAGAAAACTCAAGGAAGAGAAAAGAACTCCATCTTATTGCATTATCCAGCGTCTATGATATGGCAGTGATAAATCAGAGAAAAATCATCTTCTCTAAGTAACTTTCACAACACTTTATCGCTCTTAAAATTTGAAGTCAGTTTCAGACTTATTTTTCACATTTTATATATTTGAAACTGACAAAAAATAAGAAAACATATTGGAAATATATCAATAAGATGAAAAACAAACAAATGTAACTTAACTATGGGAAATTTATTTTTTAGTGCACACATAAAAAGAAAAAAAACCTTTGCTTCATCTTATGGGGTGACCGATTGAAATGCAGCATCTAAACATAGTTTATGTTTGAGTTTTGTCCCCTAAGAGTATTTTTTGGGAGAAGTGCACTTACTACATGTTACAAAAGAGCCTGAATGTGTATTCAAATAACTGCTGTAATCAAAAGATTCTTTTTCTCAAGGAAACGACCATAGATTTTTATACTTATTTTTGCTTTGCTATGGGCATTCTAGAATGATAGAAAGATTCTCATTTGTTTCCCCATCCCCCGGCCCCCCGGAAGCTATTGAATTGTTCTGGTTTTATACAGTGTAGAACAATCCTGCAATAATAAAACATTTCAACTTTATACAAAAGGTAAAGCTTTCCATTTGAAGTTTTTCTTTAACAGGAAAAGAAAATGGAGAAAAAGGACTGACAGCTTTAGAAAATTCAAACAATTCCCCTTGCCAAGATACGTATTTTGTGAGTTTTCTTTAATTTTGGATTTGGTGCGTATGTTTCCTCTAACAATGAATGCTTTCAGTTTCAGAGTTCAGTTGTTTCTGCTCTCCCTACTCAAACCAATCTTAACCTTTTAATAGGCAATTATTTTTCTAATTGCTTTGTAAAAACTTTTTTCAGAATAATTGTGAGACATTCAGCTCTAAGTTATATATTATGGATGTATTTAAAACAGAGTGGGTTATAAACTGTAAAATGGCACTTGACTGGTGAAAGTATCTTAGAATAAGAAAAAGAAGCAAGAAGACTTCTTCAAAGTATTGGAAAACTTCTATAACTTACAAATTCATAAAAACCATAGGGGATCTGTTGAGAAGAATTCTTTTAAGGAACAAAATGAGCAAAGCAGTATTGGCTGTGATTGTTTTAATAGGATAAGTGCTGTTGTAATATTTTCTCCCATCGGCATTAAACCTCACTTCACAAAACAGAATACTCTCCCATTGTTTTTTTCCTCTTTATAACCTATTACTTATATGGAACACATTTCTTTATGTTGAAAAAAAAAATACATAAAACCAAGCTTTCATGATCTCAACTGTTTTATATATATTCATTTGAAATACAGTGTTTTGAAAAACATTCTCATGTGGCAAAATGAAACAGGAAAAACTCTTAAAAAAAAGAATAAATAATATGCTGTATCTTATGAGAATTTAACCATCAGGTATGAAAAGAAAAGCAATCCCATTCAGCTCTGTGATACCTCACAAAAGCGCTTTTAGCAATGCTAATTTTAGCATTACCTATACAAATAGAATAATAAAAATACATGTGGCTAAGCTGTTGAGATTTGTAATGACAATACTGCATAGATGATTCCAATATGATTCAATTCAAATCAGTAAAATTAGTTGATATCTCATGAAACAAACTAATCTAAAATACAAGCTTCCTTCAATCTTAATGTTTTAAAATTAATTTATGACAGGCTGTTTAAAAGACTTGTTTAATTATTAATAGAAACGTTTTATCTCATGGATCGCTTAAAAAGTTGCATTTGATATTATCTACCACTGACTAACACAGAAGGTAAAATACACAACATGGCTGGGCCAATATTGGAAAGATCCTAATTAGTATCATGCTATAGAAAAACAAGTGATTTTGTCTCCAATTACTGACAATTAGCCTAAGTACAACAGTTAATTTCATGGAAATAAAACCACTATAAAATGAAAGGAACAAAACCTATCATAATTAATGGCATTTGCCTGCATTCCTCTACTGGTTATTTAATTAATTAACCATAAAAGTTTGAAGCAATTTTAACAGCTAAACACATATGCAAAATTCAAAAGCCTGTGTATCCGGATTTTCTGAATTTTAAGTATCTGTAGAAACACGTATTTGAGCAGCAGAATTATGTATATCAAGTTTTTATCTCCTGAACCTAAAGATGTCATACTTTCAGCCAATGCATTTGTCAAACAATAAAACCTATTATATTAAGCTACAGAGAAATGTCTTGTGAGAGCTTGTTATTATCCTGTTGTAATGCTTATAGATATAGGGAACTGCCAATAATTGCAAAAACGTTATAACCTTAAAAGTTCCTAGTTTCCCTCACTCTTTCATCTCACTCAAACTTTTCTCTGCACTTGCTTCTTCCATGGTTTTTTTAATGTAACACTGTGATCTGTTCTCCTGAGCATGGGGATGTCCACTTATGATCCCACGTCAGTTTTCTCTCATGCATTAACTCTCTGCCACAAGTTTCAGAGCTTGCAGTGTCAGGATGTATTAGGAAGTCAAATCAAGATTTAAGATGTTGTTCTGGCCTCTCCCAAAACTGGAAAGGACTCATTTTGCAGGTTACCAATTTTGCAGGCTACCAATTGACAAAGTAAAAACAATTCAAGGCCAGTGGCTTCTAAAGCTAAACTTCAGAAAATGTACCCTTGCAAATATTTTTCCAGGTTCAACAAGTTCAGAAAACAAAAATTTTAAAACCCAACAAAACCTCTCTACAGACTATTGCTTAACGAACAGCCACATGGATTTTAAAACTTTAAGTACACAAATAAACATTTTAGAGGTTTTTGACTGTGCAGAGATAAGATCCTCTCTGGGGAGACGACTAGAAACTGCTGGGCTCCTTTGTGCAGACTCCTGGAATGTGCTTGCTTTTCACTTCTTTCTTTGTGTCTGGCACACTGGCCTCACAGGCAATGTCTTAAGCCATGCAGGGTCAGGGCAAACAGAACTGCATTCATGGACAGATCAAGTTTATGTGAGAATCTGCTCCTCCACTGCCCTCAATCTCCATATGAATTGTTAATAAAATCTCAGCCTGAAAGCTCATCACCCCAACAGTGGGGAAGTCATGCAGAGAATCCTCTCGTTCAGAAAAACAAGATTTCTTTATCTTTTTCATCCTTCGCCAGCGTTTGTGGGAATTCTGCCATGTAACCTCCTCCTGAACCAACCCGCACCCCCTCCCCAACCAACACCCCATTCCTCTCCGCAACTCTCTAGGTCGCACCTGATCATCATCGGGGGAATTAGGAGCCAAAAGACAAAAGAAACATTCTTACACTCACAGCAAATCTACCACAATATCAACTTTGCCTCTGCAGTATTTTGCTGCTGTAAAAACCTTCAGGCAAAGGGAAATATCAATGCTTATTTCTTTTCCAGTTTGTGTCAAACACTAGAAAGATTATATGGTCATATGTTCATAAAACCCATAGCTTTTATGACACCATATGAACTAGAGAACCACAGATATAATAAAAGGTCACATATAAAGCGAAGATCAGAGTCCTACCCTAATTAACTTGATATCTCCATGCAAATACTGGACAGGAACAAGACCCGATGTGTGTTGCAGGCAATCTTGCATGTATCTTCTAACCTTGCTACAGTCTAGCTGGGCCTCTTGTTTCCTCTGCTTTTGCTCCTTGAAAACTGTTTTAATATCGAACGCTTTTCAGAGGGATGGGCTGATGAACGAAAACATGAATTTCCTGCTTGCCCTTTAAGGTGGGTTAAAGGGGGTGCTAGCAATCAATTACAGAACAAAAGAACAAAAAAATGACTTAAGAACCTACAAGTGAATGTGTAACATTCTTTGCAGTCTATTTTTTTCAACTAAGTCCTTCATCTGTATTTTACCCTTATCATAAATATACAATATCTATTTCATTAAAAAAAGAATGTTTGCCCAGCAGCTCCTAAAGAAAAGCTATTTTCAACTGAAAATGGCTTTAAATGCACATAACTTTCATTTCAACTTGATGAGTTAACAAGGAGTAAAAAAGTTTAAAATTTTTTCTAAATTTGTGCTTCAGATTTTGAGATTTCTTTAACACATTCTGTTCTATTTGCAGAATAAAAAGTTACATCTTCAACCTAATTAACATTCTGGCGCTATTAAATCTTTATTTTCTAATTTTATTTTGGTAAATAAGACAACATTAACTTTTAAATGCTGCACACAAAAAATTCCAAGGTATCTTTCAGTAAATGTCTTTTTCCTGCAGCTGCATATGTCAGAGAAAGTTGAACACTGTTTAAAAAAATACTTCTAAACTACACATAAATAAATCTGATCTGAATAAATATTATCCAAACGCCTATCATCATATATCCAGAAACACTGTTAATAATATTTAAGATCAAAATATACATACTCTCAAACACATACAGAATTTCTTTTTTAAAAAGGCAAAATAAAAGAAATACAAAATCATTCCCTAACCATTCACACAATAAAGTCATATAAATTTATTATTTCACTCAATTTACCTAAAATACAGTTGCTATTATAAATAAAACATGCATTTGCTTTATACCCATAGGTATCACCCTTTGTACATGAATCGTAGGAGCCAGTAGTTCAAATAATACTCTTCCACCAAATCTGAGTCACAGAAATTTGACAAATTTTCAAAAGAAAGAAAATTTAGTTTTATGTTAAACACCCCAGTGCTTCATAGCATTCTATTTAGATTTTAAGGTTTAGAAATTTGTAAAGTACACATTGGAACCCTAATTGTAATAAAGAGTTCAGTATTATTCTTTAGCATTGATATAAACTTTTATTATAATTAATATGCATTCTACTGTTTCTGAAAGCATAGAAAGTCCAATGACTCTTCAAATATACCTAAAAATTTTGTCTCAAAATATTTAAAATCAGCAAATCAATGGATGCTGAAGACATACTTGCAGTTATGCAAATATGTGAAGAGTTATTTTAGAAAATGGAAAATGATCTGAAATATATATTGGTCTTTTGTGAAATAATTAATAAGCTAATTTTATAGTACTGAGTTTAATATTTAGTATGGCTATGTAAAAATCAATAAGTTTTATTCATAAGACTATATGTTAGTGAGTTATATCACATAAAAATATTAATGTGATAGTTTACTTTCATTAATGCCCAAAGGAATCATAATATTTTAAGACAGAATCTGTATTATCAAACCTCAATTTCTATTGTGACAAGTATTTTCTGAGAAGCGGAAATTATTGGTTTTGCCATTCCTTTTAAGAATTTGCTCTTTGAAATATTAGTGAAGTTCTAGAGTAGGGCTCCCCATTGTTTTTCTAAGGAATGTGTTTCATTGATTTTCATGGGGTTTTACAATCCGTAGCAAGGTGAAGGAGGAGGCAAAGTTGAATGTAGATGTTACTGGAGGGCTTGAGAAGTGGCAACCAATAGTACTTTCTTTTCTGCCTGAAATCCTGGGAGCCAAAAAGAGAGAATGTGGCCCCAAGAATAGCTTGGAGGTGGTAAAGCGTGGAAGCAATTGAGAACTCTAATCTACATGTGTGTATTTACATTTAGAATACAGACAGCAATGTGATTCCATGATACAAGGTTTAACAAAGCTTTTAAAGAGTCTCTGCTAAACCTAAGGACAAGCTGAGGCTTTCTAATTGTTATGGACTGAATGTTTGTATTGTCTTAAAATTTACATGTTGAAGCCCTAATCCCCAGTATGGCTGTATGCATGGGGCCTCTAAAGAAGTAATAAAGGTTAAATGAGGTCATAAGGATGGGACTCTAATCAAACAGTATTAGTGTCCTTATAAGAACAGACAACGGAAAACTCACTCCTTTACTTCCTACGCACACACATATAGAGGAAAAGCCATGTATGGATATAGGAAGACAGCCATCTGCAAGCCAGAAAGAGAGCCCTTACCAGAAATCAAAGCCCTTAATCATGACTTCTAACCTTCATAACTATGTGAAAACAAATTTCTGTTGTTTAAATCACCTAATCTATGGTATTTTATAGCAGCCCAAATAAACTAATGTTAAAATCAGCAATAGCAACAATAGCAAGTTGAAATAAATCCAGAACTGCATTCTGAGGATATTTTTGTTTTCCTTGGTATCTTCTCCCTTCCTGTAGAGCCAGATCAAGTAGGTAAGAACTTCAATATTTGTCCCTGCTTCTGTTACAAAACGTTAACCATACCACCCACCTGCTAGATAGCAATGTAGATCTTTCTTTACCCAGAATTATCGATTATATACCTAAACTAGAGAGTATAATGGTTAATTTCTCATATAATCATTTTCCTTCAAAATATCTATTTGAGAAAAAAAAAATCTATAGTGTAATAAAGAAGAGTATAGATTTTTGAGTAAGGGTCTAGATGCAGATTGAGCTTCAAGTACCTGCTTGCTCTTTGACCTTATGTGTCCCTTAATCTGTCCAAACTCCAGTTTCCTGAGATCTAAAGTAACATCACTGACATCAAAAGGTTGTAAATTATACGTGCTGCTAGTAAACTGGCAAGATTCTTCTTGATTATGACCAACATCACCATCATTTTCATCATACTTTTCTAGGCTTCCTAAAATTCTTTCTGTTTAATAAAGACAGCAGAAGTCTAAATATTTGGATTTGCACAATCTTAATGTCCTCCTAGAATCACTTTCACAGAATTTTTAAAATATAATGTCCAAAAAATTCAGTTAAGATCAGTATGAGAAATAGCAGTATCTTGACCTGATGCTAAGATGTTTCTAAGGACTCTGCTCATTATATGGGGCTGTAAAAGTGACTAGCATGCATCCTCCTCTCACATCACAAGAAGTGTGTGTGTTTCCAACCTTGCTTTTCACTCTGGATTTAGGTGGCTTATGTTAAATTACTGTGTGACTTGCTTGACTGGCATACTCGCAGTTTTATTCCCTTTGCTCAATCTTTTCTTTCTCTTTTATACTTTATACTGCTCTTTCAGGAGGGTTCAGGTTTGGTCATATATTTAGGAAGATGAATTTAGGAAGTCTAAGGGAGTCAAAAGCACGGAGCCCTGGAACTAGATTGTGGGGGCTCAAAGCATGACCACTTAGTAGCTGATTGGTTTTGGGAAAACTAATAATCCTTCTTCTTGGTTTTCTTATGTGTAAAATAGGTGTGATCTCAAAGAATTAGGATGATAATTAAATGAGTTACTTCACATGCCAGAATCATTCTTGGGAAATGTTAACCACTCAATATATATTAACTACTATTAATACAATGTTGAAATAGGTACCATGCAAACAAAAGTCTGGCATAATCAATGAAACAGAAAAATTTCATTGATCATAATAGATACTAAGAAAAAGAAGAAAATGGGGTTTGTCCTCAAATATATTAAAATTTAACTGGTATAGTAATTCAACTTATTAAAGAACTTTTTAAAGAAAATTAGAGAAGAGCTCTTTAGGCAGAAGACTATGTTAATGAATTATTTTTAACGTTCTGAAGGTGGACCAACATGCTGGTGGAGACAATATGTTTCTTTGCTTATAAATGGATATTTAAGGAAGGTTGAAGATATTTCTAGGAAAATTTGAAAAATTATTTGAGCCATAAAGATATAAAAATGATTATAATCAAAATAACATAATATTTATACCAAAATAAACATAATATTTGCCAACGATGAGCTGCATCTGCAGGTTCTATATGTAATATTGTGAGACCATTTAACCACTCAGTGAGACATAACAGAATACTCTATTTCTAGCCCTATTTCTGTTTTTCTAATTAATACACATTCCTTTGAAGCTCATAGTGAAGATTTCTATTCTCATTCAAGTAAGAAAATACGTTATATAAAAAGTATATACAATGTCAAACAAAACATATACAATGTTATTCCATTTTATAATTATGCTTTTGCAGTGTATACTATTGAAGTGAGGTTTTTTCGTTAATTTGTTTGTTCTTTGAGATAGAGTCTCACTCTATTGCCCAGGCTGGAGTGCAGTGGCACAATTTTGGCTCCCTGCAACTGCTACGTCCTGGATTCAAGTGATTTTCATGCCTCAGCCTCCCCAGTAACTAGGTATTACAGGCATGCACCACCACACCTGGATAGCTTTCATATTTTTAGTAGAGATGGGATTTCACCATGTTGACCAGGCTGGTCTAGAATTCCTGAGCTCAAGCAATCCGACCACTTTGGCCTCCCAGAGTACTGGGATTACAGTCATGAGCCACTGTGCTCAGCCAAAGTGAGTTATTTTAAATGAAACTCTAGGAGTTAACTTGGTTATAAGATGACATAAATATAATGACAAATGAGGTATGATTTTTCCACACTGAAGCTTAAAAATAGATCAAAATGACTAAAACGATGCTCACTCAAAGCAAGTACACCTCCAAAATTGTTTAACATTGCATAACTTGTATCCTTGCCATAGTTCTACAATAAATTATTTTTTTTAACTTGTAACATTAATCTTGCTAATGGGATTCTATTCAACAATCACTCACTTTTCAGAAATAAACACATCTAATGATAGAATCAAAGTATTCTATAAGCAAGATCAAAAGTTTCATGCTGTATAAAATCCAACAACATTTAAGATAGATAAAATACAAAGAAAACTTAGAAACTAATTACTTAGAAACCAAAAAACTTGGAAACTAATTTTTCACAAAATATTTTTTATTGGTTAAAAAAAAAACACCTCTCCAATTATTTTAGAAGTATTTTGAATGTGGCAGTTCCCAGCACATAGTTTCCAAGGATATTACCTTTTCTTTTTGAATATGCATATTGTTGAGGTATTATTCAATCACAAAAAGTGCTCCAGATTTGGGTTTACTCAACTCTGGAGATGACTGCTCCCCAGGGAGTGCCAGGGCTTTGGACCTTGAGCACTGTGTCACAATAGGCTCATGTACAGAGTCTAGGCAGTTGTTTTGATTGTGTTTGGCAAAATATACTCTCCCACATTTAATTCTTCCAACTCCAATTCAAGAGTAAGCTGTGAATATAGATAGTAATGGAAAAAAATTCTTTAGCCAAAATTAAAGCAGAATCTTTAGGTTTCAGCACAGGAGAAAAAAAGCATATTTTATGGATAATAATGAAAAAAGTTCTATTATCTTTGTGAAATATAAAGTTTGCTAAAATACAGGTTATAGATGTATCGTGTATAACAGTTATGTTCTATCTCAATAGCCTGTCTAGCTGAAACACAGCAGTATAAGAACCAGTTGAAGTAGAATTTAAGAAATAAAATAATACACTCATTTCATATAAAATGTAGTTTAAACAACGCTTGCATTAACAAGAATAACTTAGTAAGTGGAAACATAATTAACTATCATCATTATCAAATAGTCACCTGCCGGCTGTTGTCTGACCACCTGTTGGTTATGTTATTCAATTATATTCATAAATATTTTATTTTGTTATGAATATTTATATTCATAAATATTCATAATTTTTTATTCAATTTTTCTGAGACAGAGTCTTGCTCTGTTGCCCAGGCTGGAAGGCAATGGCACAAGTGGGCTCACTACAACCACCACCTTCCAGATTCAAGCAATTCTCCTGCCCTAGCCTCTGAAGTAGCTGGGGTTACAGGCATGTGCCACCATGCCGAACTAAGTTTTGTATTTTTAGTACAGACGGGGTTTCACCACATTGGCCAGGCTGGTCTTGAACTCCTGACCTCAGGTGATCCACCTACCTCGGCCTCTCCAAGTGCTGGCATTACAGGCATGGGACACCTTGCCCAGCCCTTTATTCAATTATTTAACTGCTGTTTATTTCAGGCATATTATATGCTAGACAGAGTACTTATCTCCAGGAAAAGATAAGTAAGACATGATAAGATCTTTGCCTTTATGATGGAATTACTACTTTCTCTGTATTTAAAAAGTATGAAACTGAGACCAATACTGGTTAAATGACAGTAAGTAAACAAAGGGATGGGATCCCAATGCATGGTGCCTGCACCTGCCAATATGTTTGTAAACTGACAGGACAAAGAGGTAAATTATCAGTTCAGTTTCCTTTGCTTTATATCAAGATCTTGGACATTTATTCAGTCCCTCTGTTCTCTCTCTCTCTTTCTCTCTCTCTCTCTCTCTATCTCTGTGTGTGCATGTGTGCGTGTGTGCGTGTGTGTGTGTGTGTGTGTGTGTGTGTGTATGTGTTGCCCTGTATTTTCTTTGACTGAAAGAAAGTTTGGGAATTCAGCAAGACAGAAAAATCATTCGAAAAAAAAATCTTTTCATTCTATTTAAAACTAATGGTTCATATGAATGCTTATTGTTATAGACAACTTTAAGGCAATGTTCTAAAGAGACCATGACGCTTAATATTGAGATTTTTGTAAAGGGAATGGCAAAGACTCTTAAACAAGAAGGAAGCAACATTTATCCATCAAATATCTTTTTCTTTTCTCTCAGTATATGATGTTTTTATTCAAGGAAAACTTTAACTTAATTATAATAATGTCAACCAAACTTGACAATAACTTTTCCAAAATAACCTTCAGTACGAAGTATTTGCTGGCATTATAGAGCATGGCCAAATGTTCCCTGCATTTAAGGAGATTAATAATAGGGTAATACTCTCTTATAGTAGAGCATACTAGAGAGAACATCATGCTGTAGCTCCGCATTTCCTACCCATATAAGCCATCACCTACACTGTGAATTAGAGGTAGAATGGTGCTTTTCCCTAAAATTTTTAAACATAAAAATTTTACTAACGTAATCTATGACTCAAATACAGTTGAGATATTGCTCCAATGAAGATTTAAGCTTAATGTTGTACAAGTCAGAAATGTGCTTGCTAAGAGATTTGCAGAATAGTATCTTGGAAGGTCATCACTTGGGGAGAAAAATATAAAAATAAAAAAATAGAAAAATAAAAAATAAAAATAAAATAAAATAGAAATAAAGACTTGTACCCACAAGAAGAGTTGAAAGCTACTTGATGCTGCAAACACAATCTTCATAAGATTATCCAATAGTCTATCAGTTTGATTATTCCCTTTTTTCCTGATGCTCCTTATTTACTAATACTGATGAAAGTATTGCAGTTCCTTCATGTTTATTATTTTATCACATGCTTTCTAACAGTTGTTTGTAAAACATTTTTGTTATATTTGTAATGTGGCAGAGATATACTCTAATTCATTTTGTTGCTGATGTAATTTTTGACCAAATTGCTTATTTTGTTTTGTTGACTCTAGAGATATGTTTAAACATAATGAATATTATCTGTTTTCTAGTAACCTCTACTTATATTATATTTGTATTATCTTTATAGCCTTATCAATTATCTAATATATTTTGCTACTGTCTTCAGAACAATATTTACCAATTCCAGCATTTTTTAAAGCTGTGATATTTTGCACTTTATTTCAAGGTTGGTAGAATATTACCACATTTTCAGAGCTTGTAAATTCCTACTGGATTCAATTATACAATTTATTTCTATAAAGAGTCACTCTACCAACACTATTACATCATTAAACCACTTGAAAATCACATTCAATACCTGATTTTTAAAAACCCATGTGGCACTGATATAGATCAAATGCAGCAGCATTTCTTAGTCTCAAACATGTACAATAATGTTTAACTAGACCTTTTTAGTAGGCACACTGTATTGTTAATATGATTGTTAATACTGTGTTCCCACAAACAATCAAAAGGCCAAATGGAATATTACTCTCTGCCACCACATTTTAAACTTGAACATCATTTATTGCTATTAGCTGTGTGCTATTCAGTACATTAGCCGCTAGTCATATGTATATATTAAATACATGAAATAGTAATTACAGGAACATATTGCTTTACGTTTAAATAATGCAATTCAGGGGTTGCTATGGTTTGAATATATACTCTCCAAAATTCCAAATTTAAATGTTGAAACTTAATGGTCAATGTGATTTATTAAGAGGTGGGGACTTTAAAACGTGGTTAGGCCATGAGGGCTCCTCCCCTTGTCAATGGGACTAAGGGGATTAAGACTTCATATAGCATTTGGATTTCTTGCCCTTCAACCTCCTGCCATGCGAGGACCCAGTGTTTCTCTCCTCTGGAGGATGCAGCAAGAAAGTACCATCTTGGAAATGGACAGCAACCCTCCCTGACAATTGAACCTGCTGGAGTCTTGACCTTGGACTTCCAGCCTCCAGAATTTTGAGAGAGTAAATTTCTGTTCTTTATAGATTACTCATTTTGCTGGCATTTTGTTATAGCTGCACAAAATGAACAAACAGATGTCAAAACAAGAAATCACCCTTCTCTTTTGCTTTGTATATGTTAGTAGGGATGGTTTTAAATATTCTTGGATTATAGATATCTTTGAAAGGAAAAAAAATTAAAACTCTAGGCCCTGCTCAGAAAAAAAAATGTGTTTATGAACATGAATACAATGTTGCAGGCAATGTTAGGTTCACAGACCTTCTGAAGCCAAATAGTGGATCCAAGTCAAGTACTATTATAAAAGTCATTTTGCTATGTAGCAGCATTCTGTATGAAAGCTTTTTGGGACTCAGAACCAAGGGCAGGGGAAGCCTGGACAAGCAAAGCCAACACGGATTAAAATAACCAGAATTTAGATTCTAATGTGGGAAACTGTTCCATGTAGAATGTCCAAATGGGGTGCCGGGAGGTTGGGCTGAATGCTGCAACAACTGAAACCCAAGAACCAACACAAAGGTTACACACAACATGGCAGGCAGTATAAAATTCCAGAAACCAGTTCTATAGGTTCAAATGATGAAAACTTTTAGACCAGGCCTCCAACAGAGACGAAAGGTTAAAAACACCTGGTTCTGTCTTCTCCTAGATAGAACATAACAAGAATTGTAACGCCCTGATCAAACTCGCTAGTGTTTAGTGTTGGGCTGTAATACCTATGCGGAATCTCAGGGTGACTGGGTTAATACTGCAGAGGTAAAGGAGAGAAAAAGCTGAAAATGTACCCTGCAGAGAAACAGCTGTGCACAGTCTAGAATTTGTCATTTTATCCTAAAGAGCTGAACATGGTGATTGCAGTGTACTCCAAGAACCCAAGATGCTATCTCAATTCCACAATTAACTTACCTAATACCTGTGAAATGTAATTGAATATCTTATAATCATAATTTTCTTAAAATTATAGCTATATGTTAAGTGTGCAAACCCTGGAGTTGGCTTACCTGGGTTCAGAGTCAGGTTCAACCAACAACTAGCAATGTGACTTTAGGCATTACCTTCTGGAACCTATTTTCAAACCTATAACATAGAAATGATACCACTCAACCCATAAAAAATTTGAAAGGTGTAAGGTGTCAGGAAGGGGTCCAGCTTCTGCTTTCTGCACATGGCTAGCCAGTTTTCCCAACACCATTTATTAAACAGGGACTCCTTTCCCCATTGCTTGTTTTTGTCAGGTTTGTCAAAGATCGGATGGTTGTAGATGTGTTGTGTTGCCTCGGAGGCCTCTGTTCTGTTCCATTGGTCTATATCTCTGTTTTGG
>PVKV010037362.1:0-14873 GCA_004027835.1 Alouatta palliata
GCTGAGAATGATGGCTTCCAGGTTCATCCATGTCCCTACAAAGGATGCGAACTCATCGTTTTTGATGGCTGCATAATATTCCATGGTGTATATGTGCCACATTTTCCCTGTCCAGTCTATCATCGATGGGCATTTGGGTTGGTTCCAGGTCTTTGCTATTGTAAACTGTGCTGCAATGAACATTCGTGTGCATGTGTCCCTTACTTTTTAATGTGTGACATAATGTGTGATTTTATTTTTCCTTTCACATGTAATCCTTATAACCATGCAAAATACATATTATTATATATATTTTACAAATTAAAGTTTCTAAAAGATGGAGTAATTTACAAAATAATTCATATATGCTGCTATTTAATTCTCACTGTATTCCTCCCAAAGAGTTATTAGTGGTAACCCCGAGACACACAGAGCATTCAAACTGCTTTGCTTGGTATAATGTTGAAGAACATAAAATGACCATAAGGAAGTAGGGAGAGTTGCAGCTTTGAAAAACTCCAGAAAGTGCCATTCACATTGTAATCTATGTGGGGCTTCTCTCCTGAGTTGTGCAGTGCATATACCAATGAAGATGGTTTTGTCTGCAAGTAACAAAGACATCTAAGCTCTCGCCTCCCTCCTACCCTGCCCCCTAGGTGACCTGGATTCTAGGGTTCCTTCTCAAAACTGCATCAACCTAAAAAGCATTTATTGCTTCACAGATCAATATGGATAAATGGAGGCACAATGTATACTGATTTGATTTAGCATTTCATGGCTATAACTGGGACAATTTTTCTCAATTCTCCGGTTTCCACAGTGAGTCTAATTAATCCTAATGTAAGATTTTTACCAACAACTTCCAGGGCTATATCAAAATACAGAGAGAAAGAAGACTTACGGCCTGTGGTATACTGATATTCTGTGACTGCCATCACCTATTGTAACAAACTGGGTAGTTTAAAATTTCAGAAATGCGTTCTTTCACAGACCAAGCAGCCAAAAGTGAAATCAAGTTGTTGGCAGAGCTATGCTCCCCCTGAAGGCTTCTTCTAAGGAAGAATACTTCTAAGTAAGTATTACTTCTAAGTAAGACTACTTCTAAGGAAGTATTCTTACTATGCTTCTGGTAGGTCCTGGCATTCCTTAGCTTGTGGCAGCATAAACTCTATTTCTCCCCACACATGGGCTTTGCTCAAACCAGCCTTAAGGTTTCCCCCAGCTTGAATAAACCTTAGACAGTCTTCTTCCTGCCTCTAAGACCTCACCTCCCTCCTATCCTGGCCTCTACAGAATCCAGGGGACCTAACCAGGGAGGTTGCTCTTCCTTCCTTTTCTTGGATGATTTACTTTAGAAAACTTGCAATTGCAAATTTGTTCTGTGCCCCTCTGATACATAAATCTTTTCCAAAGTCATTAGACAGTTTTAAAATCCTGGGTTATCTTTCTCAGATACTTGAGAGCATATTTTGAAATGTAATTATCAAGGAAAATTGGTCTATCTGGGAGAGCAGGAGCCTAATGTGAGCACCTTGCTCCAAGTAGTAAAACTACCTCGTGTCCAGAAGATAGGATGAGAAAGTTTATTTTCAAGAATAGAGGATGAAAAAGTCTATTTTCCTTTGGGTAAAGCTAATTAACAAAAACAGATGGCCCAGAATCCCCTCACCCCAGTTCTTAAAATATCCACCATTTTTAACAGTGGATTTGATCTCAGCCTGAGTTGTAGCCTTTCTGCCCTATTGTAATACAATCAAATGAAGTCTTTCTCACCCCTTAACTTTGATCAGTGCAATTTTTGCTTTGACACCTTTTCTCTGTATGTCTCCATGCTGTCTCCTATTCTTATAAAAACACAAGTCATGAATTTAAGGCCCACCCTAAACCCAGCAGGATATTATTATGAACATATTTAATGAATTACCTCTGCATAAACTCTACTTCCAATTAAGATTATATTCTGAGTTCTATAATATTGAGAGTGACACTATTCATTTTGCTACATGTTGCTAGAGAAATATTTTTCACATACCATTTGAAAACCTCCCCTCTTGCCTCATTGTCTGAATTGGGTCACATGCTCATTCTCCACACAATCCAATTGGCTAGGAGAGTGTCATTAATCAGTACCGACTGATTTAAACTTGAGCTCCTGAAACCTCATGTTGGCAAGTTGCTTTTGTTGGCTTAAAACAGGTTAGCAATTTTTCCTAATCATTTACATAGTAAATATACCTGGTCCTGAAGGCCTTTCAACCCTGCCATTGTGGGAGACTAGAATATGCTGACCCAAATATGAAGGATTGTTGAGCTGAAGAAATTAAGAAGCAGATTCAGGAAAGTTTCTGTCCTTCTATTTGCCTAAAAGTAGAACACAGTGTTACAAAGAAAAGGAGTCTTTCCCCCTTCAACCAAAGAGAACAAAAGTTAACCAGTGATGACAGCTGTGGACCCTTAGGGACCTGGAGACTGTACCAGAGGAATCTACCTTAACAGGCTTTGCTGACCAGTCTTTATCTGCCATTTATTTACTCTTCCCTAAAGTGACCACCTGTAGAAACTCAAAGTCCTCTTCCTTTGTCTTGTTACTTCTCTAAAAATTTACTATTTGTTGCTGAAGATGCTATATAAGCTGGAATTCAAAGCCAGCTTTTAAGAACTACTCATTCTCTGAGTGTCTCCCACGCATATATGAAATATATGTGTTAATAAACTTGTTTCTCTCTTGTTAATCTATCTTTTGTAATAGGATTCTGTTCCAACTATGAACATTTGGAAGTTGAGGAAAAATCCCTACACTGTAGTTACAGGAAGTCAGCTATACCCGCTATCTAAATTCTGAGTGTGCTTGGAGTCCAGTACAGCTTCATTTGCATATATAGGCAGCTAGGCCGGTTTGGCCAGAGGACAGTAGTTCACTAACCCTAAATTGGAATAATCACTATCAACCTCTCCTCTCCTTAGAGAAAAGAAAGCAGCAACACTCCTTTCCTCTTCAAAATGTGGAAAATACAAACAGATCCCAGTACCTGTCAATTCATCTCTGAGGAATATAACTTTGTTTTCAAAGTTTTACCTTCAAAGAAGTCATTCAGCCACCTCTGACCAACAGAGATACAATATTTCCACTATTTAAACAATTCTCTCTAACATAGTAGATCACAGAACAGCAGCGTTTATTTTAAGACTAGGAAGAATATAGAAGCTATTCTTGCTAATTCTGTGACCATGGCTTTATCCTGTCTTTCTCTGAAAACATCAGAGCAAAACATTTTCTTTTGCGTATTAATGATGTTCTGTGTATTTGTGCACACACTCTGTGTGTGTGCTGCTCCCTCATTATTACAGAGTTTAGCAATGTTCTCTTTCCATAAAGAGAAAGTTTAAGGTAGTGGTTGAAAAATGCAAGCTCAGAAAGAAGAGCAACTTAAATTTCAAACCTGGCTTTTAGGTACTAACTGGAGATCTTGCTTACTTTATTGCAAGTACTTCAATTTCCTGGTACCTAAAGTGGTGATTGCTGTAGTACCTATTTCATTCAGTTATTTCAGTGATTAAATAAGCAGGTGCATGGAAACTTCAGTACAGCACGCTCAGTGTACTATAAGCTTTTGGTAAATGTCAGCTACGTTATTATATTTCTTAGTGATGAGAAATTGTCAAATTTTTGAAACTTTTAAGTGTCATAGGCTTTGAATCAAGATAAGTTTTTGTTTTTTTATGACAAAGGACCAGAAAATCATTTCAGTTTTCATTTTGGATAAGTCTGAATAAGCATCAATTCAGCCTTTGTTCCTCCATGTTGCACATGGCAGACTTTTCCAATTTTAAAATAATTCAGTATTATAATTACTCAAAAACTTAGGTAGTTAAGTTTTATAATCAATGTATAAAAATAAATTTCCAAGACTAATTTATATATATTTTTCTGAAGTAAATCTATGCTTATTTGTAAGATGACTGATATTTTATTTTTTCTCTAAGACAAAGTCTGGCTCTTTCACCCATGTTGGAGTGCAGCGGTGTGATCTCAGCTCACTGCAACCTCTGCCTCCCTGGTTCCATGCCTCAGCCTCCTGAGTAATTGGGACTACAGGCACACACCAACACTCCTGGCTAATTTTTTAATTTTTATTACAGACAGGGTTTTGTCATGTTGGTCAGGCTGGTCTCAAACTCCTGGCCTCAAGTGATCCACCCTCCTCTTTGGCCTCACAAAGTGCTGGGATTACAGGCATGAACCACAGTGCTGGTCCTGATTTTATATTTTAACCTCAAGTGCAGATAATTGAATTCATTATTTTATTCAATTTACATTATTAATTGGTTTATGAAAGATCACACACACACACACACACACACACACACACACAAGCATACATTTCCCTTCCCACAGAGGCAATCAATTTCATGATTTAATATGCATATTTCTGTTTCCATATGTTCTTTTATAATGGACATCTTCATTTTCAGGCACTTTTAATTTATGTAAATACTACAGTAGCAGAGATTGCTAATTTTCTACCAAAATTCATCATCCCCTTATTCAATAGTAATAGAATTATAAACTACACTTTCAGAATTTTCTGCAGTTTGGTGTGTCCATGTGTAATGAAAGCAAAGGTGATATGAAACACTTCCAGGTCTGAGCCTCAGAATACTAAGTGTGTTGTTTGTCTTACTTCCTACTGTCTGCTATGCAGATGTGAGAGTAATGTGGTTTCAAGTTAACACATTAACAAGCAAGTTAACAGCAGTTCTCTAAGGCACGGGTTCTCAGCATCAGCCTCACCTCAGAAACAGTTAGTCAGTTTTAGCACTGTGAATTCTCTGGCTGTGTACCAGACCTACTGAGTCAGAAACACAGAGGTGGGGGCTGCAATCTGGTTTACAACCTTAAAGGTGATTCTGATGCTTGCTGCAAATTGGGAAGACTGGAGCAGTACGACAAAAGAGATGAGTCCCCGAATGACTGTTAATAGCAAAGACCAGCCAAGCTTTTTCCTTAGAGTTTCACATAGTAAATATTTTAGACTTATGGTCTCTGGCCCCACCTTCTCTACCTCCTCTTCTCCTTCTTCTCCTGTCCTCCTCTTTGTCCTCCTCCTCCTGCTTCTTTCACTTCCTTTAACAACCATTTAAAAAGTTAAAAACCGTGCTTAGCTAGCATGCAGATTGTATAAAAATAGATCAATAAATAATATAATAGCTATGGTAACCCTGGGCATATCAGACAAATGTTTGGGTCTCATTGTTAAAGCAGCTTAATCTGGAACCTAAGTTAGAGGGAAAGTGGAAGTGTACATTTTATTGCATTTTTTTATTCAACTCTTTTTACTCTGTGCTAAAATTCTAAGATAAACCTACTTTTTGTTGGCATACTTAGTCTATATCTATCTATGCCTTTATGTAGTTTACTGATTCTACTTATAGCCAAGTGCCTCATGTTGAGCTCTTAACACATTCTGCTATGCCCCACCAGCCATGAACACAGATCACTTCCAGTTCCCTAATACTATGTAAAATACAATCCTCTTTATTCCCACTTCTGCAACTATGTAGACATTCCTTTGGTCCTATTTCTAGGAACTGAATATTTTGGTCATATACGTATTTGACTAGACTTTGCCAAATTGATCTACAAATGGACTGCACTAGTTCACCCTCTCACCTGAAGTGTGGGAGTGTTTTCCTGTCTTCCATACCACCAGCTCTCTGCTTTACCCAGTTTTCTCAGGCATGCCTATTATAAAGGTGTGAAGAGATATCACACTGCTTTATTTTATAGGATGCTCAAATGCCAAAGCTCATCAGTGCCTTTCAGTCACTTAACATTCATGATATGTTGCTTGTAATTCCTACTATATGTGATAAAAATAAGCAATTATATTTGAAGCAATGTGTTTTAAATAGAAGTTTTAAATGTATATATAGACGTTAAATTATAAATTGAAACAAAAATAGAAGACATATAATCAGCATTATATATGCCTCCAGTATATAAAAAATATGAAAGTATGTAAGTAAAAACAAAGAATACTTCTACCTGCCTTTTGGGGGACATGGTCAAACAATAAACGATTTCCATTAGCGAACAGGAATAAGATCAAGTGATCTATTGTAAAACTAACTATAATGACTATAGTTATAACAATTTATTATATTCTTGAAAATTACCGAGAGTAGATTTTAAGTGTTCTTACCACAATCAATAATTATGTGAGGTAATTTATATATTAATTAGCTCAATTTAGCCATTGCAAAATGCATACATATTTTAAAACTATATTTTTATGCAATAAACATATACAATATTTTGTCAGTTAAAACAAAGCAAAATTTAAATTAACTTGCCAAAAATAATAAAAGACTTTATAATTCAAAAAAGTGAATTTTTGAAAGAAGTGACAAAATGTAAAGGGAACATTTTTGACCACTAAATATGCTGTGAAAACTTTGGAAAAAATGTGGACATTGAAATGGACAATATTAACATGCAACATTATTTTATTTATTTACAATAATTATGGCATAATTTAGTATAGGGGCATACCCTTATTTATATTATGGAATTGTTCCCTAATTGTCAAACATTTCCTTTAGCCACAATTTTTGCTATTGTAATGAACAGTGCAGGGGGTAGAGCATCCCTATAAACTGTGACCTTGTGCATGTCCATAAGTATATTTTTAGGAAAACTTTCTAGAAGTGGTATGCTGGGAAAAATAGTATACACATTTTAATATTTGTATGTTCATACTGATGAATTGTTTTTGAAAATGTTACTCCAATTTTTACTTCCGTAAAGGGCAAATGACTACTCACAATATTTATTTTTAAAGGAGTTTATGCTACTTTTGATATTGATTTCTATTTTTAAATATTTCTTACATTTCATGCATGCAAAAATATATGTAATGGCTATGATAGCTAAAACAATTACTATGCAAATTCCAACTTTCAGTAACTTCATTAATAATTTGAGAAATTCACTTACCTTGAAATCCACTGGTGTTCCTTGCTTTGCTCTCTAGAGGTCTTAAAATTTTTGCTGTCATTTTCTTTGCATTTATTTTCATTTTTACTACATATATTATCTATATATACACACAAACCCCATATATATATATGTACATATAAATACATAACATATTTTACAATGTATTTTTCATTTAGCTAGTTTTTGACACGTGTATTAAAGGTTAAATGCTTTATTATCCTATTACGTATGTTTTAGCTAAATATTATGCTTATTAATTTAAGTTATGCAACTATGTTCATTTATTTTTATTGCTGCATGAATTGTCCACAACTTATTTATTCGTTATTTGCTAAACAACGTTTTCCAGGTTAATTTTATTATCTACTATTTTACTTAGAACAATTTTGTAGATTGGACAAGAATTTTTCTGTGGTATATGTATCGTGGAATGAAATCACTAAATCAGGCTGTGTGCATTAGCAAACTTCCTTCTCACAAGTAACTGGCAACTCCTTAATCAACTTCAAGCATTGTTTGTACGATTTCAGATCCAGTATTTTTAGAATCTTTTTCAGATTTATCTTATTATGAATTAGTACTGGGAATTATGCATTCTCTATATGTTGGCTTATCCATTGGCATGTGGCCATTTACTTATAATTTTGTAACATTCTAAGGGTAGCAGTCAATCTGAAATGCAGCACCCATTAGTTGAAAGCTTTTTGATCATTATGGGTACCAGACTTGTGAACAAAATGTACTTATTTTTCTTTAATTCAACTGACTCTTTCCTGCTACAAAAATAAAAATAAAGAACATTAGACTCTTCACTTGAGGTTTTTACTTTTCTAGGGTGTACATGTGCCATAGAGATGAGTTCTATGTGTGTATATATACATATACCTGTACATAAGTGTGTGTGTGTGTGTGTGTGTGTGTGTGTGTGTATGTGTGTGTAAGATGGCCGAGTGGTTAATTTTGCATCTGAAAAGGCCAGTGCTGAGATGACTTATGTTTTCTTTATCCTTCTCAAGCTAATTAATGCAAAAATAAAAAAAAATCAAAGAAACTAAGCAATAGAGAAAAGAAAGCGGTAAAAAAAAGAGGAAGGTCAAGCACATTAACATGTCAAACATTTATGCTGCCAGATAAATGAAACTGTTCAGAATTATAAGGCAGTTAACATCCTGCATTTGTCTAGCAATTTAAACCTCCTAAAATACCTGTTTTGACTCAATTTAGTGGTTATTTTGAAGGGTTCCCCCTGCCACCCAGGAATTAAAAGAACAAAATATATACATAAAGAATCAGCATATTTCCAAATCTAAACAAAGAGCTAATGCAATAAGAGAGAGAAGGGAAGAGAAAAACAGAAATGAAGGAGAAAGAAGATGTAGGAAAAAGAAAACTGTAACTTATGTAATTAATGTGAATTAGATTAGGGTTTTTGTTTGTATTCCCTTCCTAAGTGCTTTTTTGTAGAAAATTGTTTACTTCCTTAAGTTTCTCCCCATTTTTCACCCTCTTTTTTTCCAATTATGTAGCTATCTTATGTAATGCATTCATTTAGGATTAAGCTTTGAAACTAAGCTGCATTATTTTGAAGCATTTTTTAATAAAGAGCTGGTCTAAAATCCTATAATTATAAAGACAACTATTGTTACCAAGTATATACTTTCTCTTCTTTTTTTTTTCTCAGTTGTACAGAAAATAATAGTCTCAGTAAACATCAAAATAAATTTGCACTAGAATTCCAAACACTAAAAATGTTTAGCGGACATACTAGTTGAGAAAAAAACAGTATTGTTACTAACCATGTATATTTGACCAAGAAATCATCGTTAGTTGAATCACTATCACCAATATTAAAAATATTAGCAGAATCTAATCACAATATATTTAAAATAGATTTCTTGAATTTGAAAATTTATTTAGAATTACATAAAGGGTTGCTTCTATTTAAAATGAAGAAAGTAGACAAATCATTCATATAGAGGTGCTTATTTTATCCATGTATAAACCAAAATCACCCTGATATGCTCTCTGCACTCAAGAGGTTAATTGTTTTGGAGATATGAGTTTAAGTGAGACATGAGCAGGAGTTGAAATGAACTTTAGAAGTTCAAGTTGCAAGTATTCCAGTAAGTGTATAAGTCAATCTGTCTTACCTCAACTTCAAAGAAATGTTTATACCTTAACACCCTATTCAACCTGTAGACCTCCATAATGTTAAGACACTGGGAATGTGAAATATTTTCAAATTCAGATACCTTTTAGCCATTAAATTTCATATCAGAACTAAAATAAGTCCCTCTTCTCATTTTAAGTCTATTATAGTGAGTATAGAATGTTAAATTGCTTGACCATGGGAGTCAATATCAACTCAATTGTACAATAATGAATAGAACCTGTTTTGTCAATTGCTTAAGACACAACTAGTGGCCATGTGCCTTTAGGAAATGTAGTATCCACTTAATAATATTTTATAATATGTTATCAATAATGTAGTAAATGATAATTGAATTATGAACTCTGGAAATAGTATAATCAATAACTTTACATACATAAGGAAAACAAACCAGCCAATTAAAGAAATATCTTTCCTTTAAATGTCCCCTTACCTTTCCTTAAAGAAATGAAATTTTTGGACATTAGCTCACATTAATTCCATGAAATAGCTCATTTTTATTTGTGGAAATACAGAAAAAATTCCTTCTTACAACGATTTGTTATTGACAACATTTGCAGTGTTTACACTGGAAAAATGATGGAAGACTGAGATTAATGTTAAATGGACTTCTATTATCTATCTCTCAGGTACTTTATATATGCATCACAGTCAATGCTTAACACAACTGCTTGAAGTAAGAATTGTTAAATTTGTTTTCGTGTGATGAAATGGAAATTCATAAGGATTATAGTATTTCATTGAATTGAAAACCAATCCTATTCATTGAAAGACACATATCACCTTACTGCCAGGAGAAACAGAAAATGCTGCCAAATATGACGACTGTAAGACTTACCTGTAGACTGGTACTGACTCAAAAATGTTATTCTGGTATGATAATAGATGGGTAAAGAATCCTGGTAGGATGGCATGGGAGCCTCCTGGAGTAATGCCAGGTAGAAAAGCACCTGATTAAGGCGAATAAGTTGGCAAGCTGAATCTATTCCTAGGACTTTCTAACTCCAAAGCCCCTGATTCTTCCACTGAACCTCACAGCCTCAGCTCTCTTCACAAAACAGAATGCATTTGACATTTTCCTTTATGAGAACTTGTCTTTTCCTTGATGGCACCAGCAGTCTTTGTAACCTTCATGTGGAGGAAATCAAAGTGCATGGCATGTATTAATCAGAATAATGGATTGTGCCTGCCTCGTCCTGCCAATCACTTGATAAGGAAAAACAAATAGCAAAGATTAAATCACAGCCTGCTCAGATGCTCTGCACTTGAAATAAATACATTTCAGCATTCACAAAACTCCATTATGCACTGTTTGGCTTTCATTAGCAGGGGGCATTTCATAAAAGAAATGAAAGAAAGGTACAGTTAGAGGAAGAAAGAAGAAATGTGTAAGCATATATACTCACTGTTTAGTTAGTTAAACAGCTGATTCACCCCAGTCAAATAAAACAGCAAAGGCTCTGACAATTATGAATGTCCTTGGCAAAGGGATGAATTTATCGGCCTGTAAACGAGACATCACTTGAAAAGGCAGTGTCTGCAGCAAACAGAACACCAGCAGAGCATGACTTTAAAGAACAATCCCTATTTGCTCTTACACAGGAGAGATCCACAATTGCAACTCGATTGTAATCCTCACCTGGGAAATCTAAAATCACCACCTGTTTTCTTCGGGTGTGTCCGTGACACACTCCAGGTGCTTTCTACAGAATTTAGAACCTTCATTTACTCCAGTGGATTCACTTGGAGCTTTACTCAATTCAATTCATTTTCATTAAGCAGCTGACTCACCAGACTTATTAGATCTATACAATTCACTATGTTTCCTATTCACATTTTTACTTCTAAGTATGTCGTACAAACATTGCTTCTGGTTAATGGTATATTTTCATATAAGGGCTATAATAGTTTGCCCTTCATTTAGAAAGCCAAGATAGTAAATGTAAGAATAGTTTGTTACTATGCAGTCAGTTGTCTTAAGAGTATTGGAGAAACAGAACAAGGAAATAACATCAACCTCCAAACTCTAATTCACTTCATATGAACTCTTTCACATTACATTCCAAACACGTTCATAGGAACTTCATTTTCTCTGTTCAATATTCTAAAATATTATATTGTAAGAATTAAAGTAATTTTAATAGACAAAACCTAATAACGTAGACTTATGATCATCTTCAATACTTATTATAAAATAGCCCATGCTACTTTTAGCATTTCATCTCTTGAAAATTGTATGAATCATCATCTGCTACTTAACCCAGTAAGATAAATGATAGGATGAACTGCATTGCAGTGCCAGTAAAGACATACAGATCCACAAGACGAAGTATATTATTAGTTATACAAGCAAGCAATTTAGCTAGAAAGAAAAAAAATGCCTAGTTATTTACTTGAACAATATAGGCAAAGCCTATCAGATCCCTCATGCTTCTAAGGGTTTAATATAGCAGTATGCAGCACTTATAATCATATAAAATAGCAAAGCTACACTTTTTCTAAATTGAGAACACTATTTTCAGAAGACATACATGAGGCCAACAAACATATGAAAAAATGCTCATCATCACTGGTCATTAGAGAAATGCAAATCAAAACTACACTGAGATACCATCTCATGCCAGTTAGAATGGCGATCATTAAAAAATGTGAAGACAGCAGATGCTGGAGAGGATGTGGAGAAACAGGAACACTTTTACACAGTTGGTGGGAACGTAAATTAGTTCAACCATGGTGGAAGACAGTGTGGCAATTCCTCAAGGACCGAGAAATAGATATTCCATTTGACCCAGCAATCCCATTACTGGGTATATATCCAAAGGATTAGAAATCGTTCTACTATAAGGACACATACACACAAATGTTCACTGCAGCACTTTTTACAATAGCAAAGACTTGGAACCAACCCAAATGCCCATCGATAATAGACTCGACAGGGGAAATGTGGCACATATACACCATGGAATATTATGCAGCCATCAAAAACAATGATTTTTGTCCTTTGTAGGGACATGGATGAACCTGGAAACCATCATTCTTAGCAAACTGACACAAGAACGGAAAATCAAACACCGCATATTCTCACTCATAGGTGGGTGTTGAACAATGCGAACACATGGACACAGGGAGGGGAGCATCACACACTGGGGTCTGTCGAGGGGAAAAAGGGTAGGGACAGCACTGGGTGGGGAGTTGGGGAGGGATAGCATGGGGAGAAATGCCAGATATAGGTGATGGGGAGGAAGGCAGCAAATCACACTGCCATGTGTGTACCTATGCAACAATCTTGCATGTTCTTCACACATAGCCCCGAACCTAAAATGCAACAAAAAATATATATTAAAAAAAAAGAGTGAACAAAATTTAGAAATCAAAAAAAAAAAAAAAAAGAAAAACAAAACAAGGTGAGCCCCATGACTGCCCAAGTGTGTGTCCCAAGGCAGGTGTGGCTGCTTTCTCAGTCCCAGGACCTGATCTCAGGATGGGGCTGATTTATCATTTTAACACACAGCTCATGGCTTCCACGGAAAGCGGGACTATACGGGCCAGAGTGGAGATGGCAGGAGGCTGGAAATGAGGTCATAGCTGTGCCCATCTGAGCAGAGCCTGGGGTGAGACCCCCTCTGTGCTGCTGGTCTGTACCTCATGCTATAAGTCACTGGGTCCCAAGGTTTATTTGACCCTCCAGAACACCAGGGGGTCCTCGACTAATTCTGGCATGAGATGACAGGTACAGATGAGGTCATGCAGCATTTGACTCTCCTGACCCCCATGACACTGGAACTCTCCTGATCCCATCACCCAAGAACCAGACTGTTGCCCACTCTTGCCCCTGAGAAACCAAGCTCTAATCATGGCCTCCCTTGCTCACGCATTCTCCACGGTTCCACACTGGCCTTGTGAGAAAATTCCTGCACCCAGCCTGACATTCAAAGACTCTGCCCTAACCAGCTCCACCTACTTCTCTCAATATTTGATAAATATTTTCATCTAGAAGGCCCTTTACCCCTTTCTTCACCTAGCCAAGTCCTATTCACAGTTCAGAACTCAGCTCAGATTAGATGTGGTGGTTCATGCCTGCACTCTGAGAGGCCAAGACAGGAGGATTACTTGAACCCAGGAGTTCGAGCCCAGCCTGAAAAACATAGTGTAACCCAATCTCTACCAAAAAAAATCACAAAAATTAGCTGTGTGTGGTGGCATGTGTCTGTAGTCCCAGGTTGAAGCAGAAGGATCAATTGAGCATGGGAGGCTAAGGCTGTGGTGAGCTGTGATTATGCCACTGGACTCCAGACTGAGCTACAGAGAAAAAAAAACTCAGCTTAAAAATACCTATTCCTCCAGGAAGCCCTCCCTGCCATTCCTCTGGAATCCCACAGTCCCCATCCCTCCTTGTGGTTCTGACTCCACTGGGCTGGCAGTAGATACAGCCAGCTTTGTCTCTCCTAGACTAGACGGCTCTCTAGATCAGGCCTAGGAGTGGAGAGTAAAATTTGGAGAGTGCAACAGGTCAAGAGAGATGTGACTGACTCCCTCCTCTTTAGCTTCCCTTGACAACTTCCTCTCAGATTGCCCCAGCTGATACCCTGCTCAGAAATGCACAGGCTTGCAAATCTAGCCACTCACCATTAATCTGTCTTGGACTCAGGTGTGAAGGGCCAGCCAAGGAATCCAGACATGGAAGCCCAGGGTGTTCATGTGTATTTGTAGTCGTGTGAAAATCTCACCCAATCTCTAGGCAGACCCTGGAGGCCCATTCTGCAGATGTTGGTGAGGTTGGTATTTCTGTGGAGGTGTCAGCAAAAGCTGAATGTGCCAGGCATGAGGCAAAAGGCCAAGGTTTACGGAGGCATTTTCTATACACACCTGCCCCCTTGCCTTGCCCAGCCAGAAAGTGGAGAGTTGTGGCATCTGCCCAGCACAGAGGCAGATGGATGAATTCATTGACCTGAGGATAAAGCAGGGAAGAAAGGAAAGGAGAAATCCAAGAGGACTCCTAAGGGAAGGAACCATGTAGATGGATTAGATGCAGAGGCTGTACAGGGGCCTGAGCAGATGAGTAGGGGACTGGGCATTTGAAGCTCAGAGTCTTGTACCTCCCTACCCCTTTCTTTGAACCCTCATACTTGAACATTTACCAACTTGTGCTAACCATTGAGCTAAGCTGACCTCCAAATAATTAGAAAGCTTAAGTAAACAAACACCCATAGAAGATGAGAAAGGTGACTGAGGACTTACCATTACAAAGGCAAGGTAGTTTCAGGCTGCAAAGAGCTATGGGCAACTGTGCTTCAGCCTGGGAGACAGAATGAGACTTTATCTGTAAAAAAAAAATAATAATAAAGTATAAATTAATCTCAATTTTTTAAAAGACAGATGGTTTCACAGTTGTTTTATCAAAACTCAAAGATCAGGAAAGTCCAAATTATTTCAACAAAGTCAGACCTTTTAAATAGATGGTAGATGCCCAAGTCATTTTTATGAAATTTCTTTATGTCAAAACCTAAGTCCAAAAAGAGAAAAGCGTTGACCATGCTAGGGCTGTGTTAGGCAGGGATTTCAAGGAAGTCCTCTCTGAAGAGGTGACATTTGAGCTGAGACCCGAAGCACCAGAAAGAGGCAGTTAAGACAGGAAGAGGCAGGAATGCAAAGGTCTGGGGAAGAGTGGTTCTGGCAGAGGGAACTGCAAAGGCCAAGGCCCATAGGTGATCAGGAGCTTGGCGT
>PVKV010037363.1:0-14873 GCA_004027835.1 Alouatta palliata
AATTGTGATCTTTTGGAGGAGGAGAGATGTTATAGTTTTTGCTGTTTTCATCCTTTTTATGCTGTTTTCTTCCCATCTTAGTGGCTTTGTAGTTGGTGACTTTCTAATGGAGTCTCTGAGTGGACATCCTTTTTGTTGATGATGAAGTTCTTTCTTTCTGTTTCTTAGTTTTCCTTCTAACAGTCAGGCCCCTCTGCTGCAGAACTGCTAGAGGTCCACTCCAGGCCCTGCTTGTCTGGGGATCACCTACGGGTGCTACAGAACAGTAAGGGTTGCTGCTGGTTTCTTCTGTTATCTTCGTCACAGAAGGGTATCTGCCAGATGTTGGCCTGAGCTCTCCTTTATGAGGTGTCTCTTTGGATATACAATGGTTGGGGAGCTGCTTGAGGCGACAGTCTGTCCCTTATAGGAGCTCACGTGCTGTGCTGGGAGCTCCACTGTTCCCTGCAGAAATGCTGAGCTGGTACTTTTAAGTCTGCTGCAGTGGAACTCATAACTGCCTCTTTCCCCAGGTGCTTTAACCTAGGAAGGTTGGCTTTATTTCTAAGTTCCTGATGTGCTGCTGCCTTTTTTCATAGATGCCCTGCCCCACATGGAGTCATCTAGTCATAGTCTGCCAGCAGAAGTTTTGCTGAGCTGCCGCAGGCGCTGCCCAGCTGCTGTGAGAACTGCCTCGGTAGTGGTGGTCACCCTTTCCCCCACTGAGCTGGACCATCCTGGGTCCGGCTGCACTTGCTGGGAAACTCTCAATTCAGAGCGTTTCAGATTGCTTGTTTTGTGGGGGTTGTACCCACTGAGCCAGATCACCTGGCTCCCTATCTCTGCCCCCTCCCTTTCAGTTGAATGGGCAGCTCTGTCTGCCAGGCATTCCAGGCACCAGTTGAAACAGTCACCCAGATTGTGTGAGTTTCTGTGTGCCAAACCAGCACTGGCTGAAACCACCATGCTGAAAACTCGGAGCACTTTTGGGCCTGGAAATCTCCTGGTCTGTGGGCAGTGAAAATTTGTTTGGAAATGCAGTGGGCACTCACCCTCTGCATTGTTCTTGCTGGGAACTGCACTCTGGAGCTGTTCCTATTTGGCCATCCTGGATCCTCCTCCCTCTTCTCCTCATTTTCTTACTCTGCTTGGGTTCTTGCTGCAATATTCTACTGCTTTTTATTTTTACACCTTTTCAGCACCATGGATACTTCATGTTCTTGTGATCTTACTCAAAATGATCACATATGTTCAACTGCAGAGGACAAGCAGAGATTGAGAATGCAACATGCTGTGTTCTCCCCCTTCCCAGGCATTGCCTTAGGGCCAACTGGATTTGTGACCATATACTTACATAATTCTGATTTAGTTTTTCTTGTGGGAAATTATGAGAGTTCAGGAGCTCTACATTCTTTTACTGAAATAATTATTTTCAAATCCCTGAAAGCACTTACGTAATTCAACGGAAGTAAAACATTCATGGCAGAGCTAGTAAGATGTCCACCACTACATATTTTTAAGTGAGGTTTAATTTCTTTTTAAATATGCTTCTTCTTCTGTAAAGGGAGATGACATTTATATTTAGAATCACGAAGCAAGAAACTATTCCCAATACTTATATGCTAAGCTGGAAAAAAAACTAGAAATATATGCTTTGTCTGTTTTCTTAGGTATATTATTGCAGTTAGACTTCTGATAGTTTTTTTAATGTTATTATTACAGTTGAGAGTCTGCTCAATGTGTTGAATTTCTTTAGAAGACCAGCTCCCATCTGCAAGGAAATTATATTGTGTCATAGCTGAGCATGCAGAAATTATTTTTCAGAAAAGTGAGGAAGGCAGGATAGGGGAAGAGAGAGAGCTATAAAAGGTAAAGAATCCAAATCTCCAGTATCAAAACAAGGACAGGAATAGCTTGTGGACATCCCACTAGAACACAATGACCTGTTGATAATTTTTATGAACTCAAGTACTTCGCCTTCCAGAATCAGTCATGTTAGTTACTACTTGGCCCTTTCTTAGTTTTATTTTACTTTTCTAAAATATATTTTATCATCAGAAAGACTTAAACACTTCAATATCCCATGTTTCAAAAGATGCTATTTACTTAAAATTATTTTTAAATCCTTGTGACAGCTGAATACATTTTTCTTCAATCAAAAGTGTAAACAGTAAATAGATAAAAATGGCTAAAACATTGACATTATTAATTATATCATTTTTCCTTTTCATTGTTTTTTTATTCATTTCTGTCCTAGAGAAACAAAACAAATAAACAAAATTATATCCCAATCCTTTTTCTTTTTCATTCTCGAAAATCTTTGAGTCCCACTTCTGCATCCTTTCTAAATCCAGGATTTCCTTTTTCTACTTGGACTTTTCAGATTGACGTATTAGCATTTAAGAGTGATATCACAAAGACTGTACAATGTAAGTGAAGGCTTAGGTGAAATCAAACTGGTATGTCATTTGATGTCTAAAATAGAGATGCCAAATATGTAGCTTAGTAAACTCTGCTATTCTCTGGCAATACTACCTTCTGTGTGTTTGCATTTCTTCTAACAAAGTGGCTCCTTTTTAATCTACTGCAAATTTCCTAGAGGGCAGCAAGCCCCACTTCTGACTAATAACTTTAGTACTGTTTTTTATGATACATTCAAAAGTTCAAGTAATCAGTTTATATATGCAAGATTATGTTTTGATCTGACATATGATTACAGAAAAAGCTAAATTCCAAAGTTAGGCATAATAATCTACAAAATATATTATCATGAATTTATGTGTTTAGTAATATCCTTAGGGTTATTTTTGTAATATTCCATCTGAGAATACTTCATGGGAGTAATAGATTTTCTGTGAGCACATATGTGCTAAAAATACAGTAAAATTACTTTTATATTGATTTATTATATCCACAAAAAATGATATTTCTGTCTGCTTAATTACTAATACTGTTGGCTTCTTATATTAATTAATAATCATTTTTATTTTTCATACTTTAGATGATACTTCGGCTACATGACTGACCCTTCGAAATTTAAAAGTGGAATAGAAACATAAAGACTGCATTTTCTGATTGTCGCCCTGGCTCTGTTTTTCTCTGTTCTATGGCATTGCTAGCCTTCCAGCTTAACTATTTGTAGTTTATGAGTGTCAAGTAATATGGCTCTTCTATGAAAATATTTTCCTCATTTTAGATAACCTAAGCATTTAAAGTTATAATCAATTATTGAGAGTTTTTCTATCTGTATGTTTAATGATTTATATTGTTGTCTCAATAATTAGCTTTATTGTTATGATTTTATCATTTTCTAGCCTATGTTATGTAGGGTACCACGATTCTTTCATTTTTAAATTATTATAGCCTTTTTATCAGATTGGAAGTGCAAATATCCTATACAATGAAATATGGCATATCATGTTTATACAAGATTTGAATAATTTTAAACCTGTTTATATTTTGCTTTATAAAAATAATACAGTTGAATGTGTTTGGTTGCATATATGTATAACATTTAACCAATGTGTAATTGTGGCTTTCATTCTTCTACCTTCCTGTTGGATAGCAGGATACTGAGCTCAGCCAATGCAGAGCTGATTCTGGAAGTTATGTCCATCTGTACTGAGAATACGAACATAAAGCTCACATGTGCTTATAAAATTATCCTATTAAGAACCATAAAAATATTTATACAGCAAGGCCTAAAAAATGAGTTGCATGCTAAGAATTAAGCCTGGTAACCAAGTAATCTTTGCTATGCATTTGATCCCTGCAATAGGCAGAAGGTGCACCTGCAGCAAGATATCTCAACATGTAACAATACCACTTGGTAGCAGATGTTTAAAAATAGCCAGCCTTAGTTAACTTCTTTCATATGCTGTCCACTGCACTTGGTAGGTTTCATGGGGTGGTGTTATTATAACTGTTATGTAAATGAGCAAATGAAGGTTCTTAGGTGTTCTGGAACTTATTCAGCTTCAGATGATTGGAACATTGTGGCTTTCAAGTGCATGTCTACCAGATTCCACAGACCCTTTTCTGTCCACTTTGTCACCTACAACACTGAGCTCCAATGTAAAGACTTCACCATATTTGAAAGAGTATAGTGGAAAGTCTGATGCTCAGTTTTACATTCAAAAGAGTTGCCTCTGTGACATTATCACTGCTGAAATAAAGAAATCTCTTTTTTATTTAGGATGTTATTTAATTATTGCAAATCTCCTGTCATAGATCTGATACTTAAGTTAAAAAATTAAGCTCAGGTCCTTACCTATGATTTTGCTCTTTACAGTACTTTTAAATCTACAAAATTTACATTCAACATTTACACATACAAAATTCGTATAGTCTTTCAAAACTAAGATTGCATAATAATCTTATGGCTTGAAATTTTAAGTATTACAATATAAACAGCAGAGGCTTCATGTTTATGATAATTTTTAATAAATGGCATTAACCTTTGCATTATTATTCCATGGTGTTTTGTATTAATTTATATCACATTTATTTTTATTTTTGAAATTTCACATTGCATGTCATTTTTATATGTTATTTGTTTAAAGTAAGTTATTAACAAAGGAAGTTGCATAAGATTTTTTAAATAGAACTTAGCAGAGAATATTAATCACATTCAGTTTAAAATCAATTCATATGTTTTCTTACAGAAAAAAAAAATCGGAAAATAAATGTATTTTTTCCAACAGAGAAATGTTTAATTGTTATTAATAGAAAGTATAAATAATTTTAATATTTAAAGCATTTTTAACATTTAAACAACAAAAAAAAGCCAGTGATTGGTTTGCTTATTTCAAATCTGACCAGTTGATCTACTTTCTTCAGTAGTATGATAGTAAAATACATATCAACATTCTTTGGCACTGGCCAGACACAAATCCTCTCTTGTCTTCCCTGTGGCAAAGAGTAACTTATTATTTTCAGTGCTAATGTGAAGTCCTTCTTAATGTTATCGACACAAACACACATAAACACACTACAAAAACACACAAATAATCAATAACAAAAAACCATATACGTTTGAAAAACTTATTTATTTAAGCAACTATTTCATACTCACTTCCACTTGGAAATGTCAACATGTATTATGGTTAAGTTATTTGTAAAATAGAACCAAGGGTTTCATCCAGCTTCTTATAAGCTACACAGTGTTATTTTTAGCACTCTCACTGGTATTGTTAATCAAGACATTCTTCATTTTTCTTTCTGCATCAAATAAAAAATGAAAATGTGAGGGATGGTGTTATATTTGCATTACATGGAACCATTCTAAAGGTCATATTTCCAAAAAACAAATTTTACAGAATCACAGTCTTTGTGTTCATCAACTCTAAATGATAATAATAAAAACACTAAAGATTATTCCAATAATATGTTAATTTTATCAATAATCTCTACTAAATTTAGAACCTACAGTAAGCATAGATTTGAGAGTTCACACTTGGTATATTACTTACAAGATATGTGACTTTGGGGAAGGTGTTACTGTTAGCATCTGCTTCATTACCTATAATGTGAATATCACATCTACTACATCAAATTATTTTGATAGTGAAATGGGTAAAATATATAATATTTAGCATAATTGCTAGGACATTATATTAACTCAAAACACTTTTCTTTGCCATTGATTATTTTGAAGACAAAAACTTCTCTTACATCTCAGTTAAGAGCTGGTAAAAATATTGTTTTATGGGATTATGATCAATAATGTTCTTAAAGGTTTTTACTTTAAAACTATGTTGTACAAATGTAAAGTATCCATGATCTCTTACTGAACTTAATTTCATATGTATAAAACAGTATTTCAATTTTAAAATCAACTACCTATGACTGTTTAGCCAAATCATTGACTCATTTATGTAGATTTATTTTTTAATTCTACAGATGGAAGAATAAAATATAATGTAAGTAATTACATTGCATATATCTGAAAGATATGTAAGACTTCTATATCTACAATAGAATCAACATTGTTGATATAAGACACTAAGGAAGTAACATCTAATTAACATATGTATTTTGTCCCCAGCTACTATGTGACCTATTAGGGCTTTTCACAGAAGAAAACCTATGTATGTAAAAGAAAATGATTTGAGTTTGCCAGGCGCATTCCTGCTGAATCAGCCTACTTTGTGTGATGCCAATTTCTGCTGGGTTTTTTTTCTTCCTAAGGAAAAATATTGCTGAATAAAATGTCAATAATATTTAAAGGGAAATAACAGCCTTAACCCAAGTTTGAAAGTTGTGATTAAGAAAGATTTTTGTCACAAAATAAATAAACAACAATTAGAAAAAAATAATGTGAACTTCAAATAAATGCACTGAAATTTCAAAATACATCTTAAGCCAAAGAGTTCATTATGAAATTACTATATGCTAGAAATACAAAAATAAATGAAACAGTTCCTTGCAGAGGAAATGTTCAGGAAAACCATACAATGAAAGTGATAACTGGTTAGTCTTTTTTGGAACAAGGAGGTGTCACAGCGAGTTTGTGCTACCATAACGGAACACTACCAGACTGAATAATTTATAAAATACAGGAATGTATGCCTCACAATTCTAGAGGCTGGGAAGTCCAAGATCAAGGCACTGGCTAGTGAGGATCTGATCTTTCTGTTTCCAAGATAAAACCTCATCCTTTAGAGGCAAAAAGCCTTGTTTCCTCACATGGGAGAAGGTGGAAGGATGAGAGGGTCAAAATCTCTTGCCAAGTACTTTTTTTTTTTTTTTTACTTATATCAAAATTATCCTATTTTATTTTTATTTATTTTTTCTATTATACTTTAAATTCTGGAGTACATGTGCAGAACATGCAGTTTTGTTACATAGGTATACACGTGCGATGGTGGTTTGCTGCATCCATCACTCCATCATCTACATTAGGTATTTCTCCTAATGCTATCCTTTCCCCCAACCCCCTGCTATCCCACCCATAGCCCCCCACTCCCAAACAGGCCCCAGTGTGTGATGTTCCTCTCCCTGTGTCCATGTGTTTTCATTGTTCAACACCCACTTATGAGTGAGAACATGTGGTGTTTGGTTTTCTGTTCTTGTGTCAGTTTGCTGAGAATGATGGTTTCCAGCTTCATCCATGTCCCTGCAAAGGACATGAACTCATCCTTTTTTATGGCTGCAGAGTATTCCATGGTGTATATGTGCCACTCAAGTACTTTACATAAGGGTACCTGATCCCATATGAGAAGCCCTCATAGCTTAATCACTGCCTAAAGTCTTCACCTCTTATCACTTTGGAAGTACCTGAATTTTGGAGTAGACTAATTCAAATGACAGAAAGAGGCAATAATTAGGTGATGAATATTGGAGAAAGACATTTGAGACAGAGGAACTACATACATTTTTTTAGAAAGAGTGTGTAGCATCATAAAAAGACCTCAGGCTGAGAAGTCAAAGTAGGCACCTTCTTTGAAAGTTTGGTTACTTGGTTTCCTCATCTACAAAATTGAGTTAATAATAGTTTTCTATGTCCCTGTTCAGTAAGTAATAACCAATGTTGTCAAAATTATGTTGCATTTTAGATGCTATGTCAGATTTTTTTTCATGTCATGCAATGTAATAATTTTGAGGTAAATGGCTTAGTGGTTTGAAGTATTTGCTGGAAACTTTATGCCATATGTTTTACTAATCAACACATTTATATCCTAAATAACTGATTTCAAAGAGAGGCAAATATTTTGAAATAAATCTGACCTGGATTGAAGTCCTGACTTCCTCTTTGCTTGTGTGACTTGGAGAAGTGACATGTTAAGCTTCAGGTGCTTCATTCTAAAACTGAGGAATACTTTGGCCTACTGTCTCTTTTCAGTTAACATTTATGAACTTGTATTGTATTAATGTATAGTGAAAAAATATGCATCAATTTTGTGCCAGTGTGCCTATGTAAGCTTGTCTCTGACTCTAATATTCAAAACACAAATAATGAGGAAATTTTATCAAAAGACTTGGAAATATGTTGCCTGGAATGACTAATTCAAAATTACTGTCAATAATACCACACTACATTAGAAGCACTTATTTGAAGACTTCAAGGATTTTTCTTTAGAGTGTATGAGAGATGATATAGTGGTGTATGCAATAACAATACAGCAGACACAAGACAAAATGAGAAGAGACACCACAGAAAAACAGGAAATTGCATGTCAAATATATGGAATGTGTGTTATAAGAATTTAGAGACAGAATGATGTATGTGCAACGAACAAGTTCAGAAAGAATTCGTGTGAGAAGGTGATCTTGGTGTCTGCAGTTGAGTCAAAAAGTTTTGAATAAACAAAAGATGGGGACCATTAGCAAACTCCTGAGAATAATGCACAGGGCATGATATTAGGACAAGCGATCATTTCAGTGTGGCCTCAGGGAAATTATAAGGCATGTGGTTGGGTGGATAGGAAATTGGAAGCAGATGGTGGATGTCATAGGTTATTCTGCTTCTAAGTTTGGGCTGGGCATCTCTCCACAGGCCTGTGGGAAGAGAAGGAAAGGTACTTCCTCCGAAAACAGGTGGGTTAACAGCTCTGATTTACCTGGTCCTAAAATGTTACAATGTTTATTATCAGTTCTGGAAGCCACAGCTAACTCCTTTCTGATTTGAAAACACTGCTGCACAGGATTATGGAGTAATTTTCTAGATATCATCAGAAACTACTTTCCTTTTTGTTCAAATATAAAGCTGTTTGGCCGCAAAAATGCAGCCAAGTCCCTATTATCTTTCCTGGAAAGAAAATGAAAATAATATACCAATCTGAAATTAGATTCCAAAAAAAACTGTAACATAACATGATTTTGAAATAAAATGTCTCACAAATGCTTAGAAATCATTGTCCATTTAATTTTATTGCTTGAGAAAAGTGCATGTGCCAATTTCAAGCATAAAATATATATTAAGATATTTCTTTATGTTTGTCAACCTCACCAAAGGTAAGGATTCTGAGGTTTGTTTTTCATGATCTGGCCCCATATATAGTAAAAATAACACATGATAAAGTAGTGGCCTGTAGCTTCTTTTATTCAATATGTTGGAGAGAAAAAAGATGACTGGTTAAGTCGCTCCCAAATGAACAGTTCAGGAGTCAATTTACTAATCTGGCTGGATGAGAGAAAGAGACAAAGAGACTCAAAGAAGCATGGGAACAGGAACCACATTGTCTTGTCCATTACAGTTATCCAGTGCTAGTTGAAATGCCTGGCCCATAGGAAAGCGATAGTAAATAGAAGCATTGGTACTAGTGAAAGAGAGGTCATGATCATCAACTGATCTCTAGAAGCATCGTGTCTCAATTAAATATGGAATTTGTTTCAGTTAGTGCACCACATGAAACTGAGCAGACTAAATCTCTTTCATGAAAAAAAAATGTATAAAGAGGAGGAATCATGTCCAGTAGGATGCATGAGAATTTTTCCCTTGATACACTTATACATAAATTTATAACTGGGGAAACACATGCTTAGAGAGAGCAAACGATTGTCTAACCTCATGAGATAAAATCTATTATGTGTTCAGAGGGGTGGCTCACACAAGAATCTCTCACAACTGTCCTCTTAAAAAGAATCATTTTATACATCCTGGGGTTTGAGTTCAGGATTCTTTCTGTCAGAGTCAATGTTTTCCCATTATCACTGTTACATCTCTAATGGGAATTCCCTCTCCCACTAATAATCCAAACATGAATCATATATCTGGATACAAATGCTTCTGGATTTAAAAATGCAAGACTACGTATTTAACTTATAAAAGCACTTAACAATATTTTATCTTCCAATGTTCTAATTAGCATATTTCATTGCTAGGAATATGTGGGACATATACATACATGCACACACATTTTACAGGTACCATCTGAATTGTCTGAACAGATTACCAGGATAGGGACCCCTTGTCTCTAGATATGTATACTACGTAGCATTTGAGGTTTGGGCTTATCAGTCACCTCATGCCTTTTGACACCAGGGGACCAAAAAAATATATATATATATATTAAGTCCTTTCCTTTTTAAACAATACTAAAGCAGGAGTTTGGTATTCTTAAAATGATATGCACTGTTTTATTAAAGTGTCCCCTTTTTGTTGAAAGTGTCCATGCGTAATTTTCCCATTTGCTTTAAATGTGGTGTCCTAATTGATAGCCTTTTTGAAGTTAAATAAGTGTCAACTAGAGACTCAACGAATCTGTTATCACCAGGCAATTACATTTGGTTAATAACCCGGCTGTATTCTCTGTTCATATTGGACAGCTCTGTAAAAGCCCTGGCATTAATGGATTTTATTCAAAGTGACAAAGAAAATAGTAAAATTACAATACAATTTCCTTTATCTTCTCTTATCTAAATAGGGAAGGCATCTGCATCATGGCATTAACTCACCCAGGAAGGAGAAAGTTAAAATACTATTATTTCTGGAAAATGACCTTTCTGCTGCAGTATTTGTTTGACTCAGAATCACAATTTGATTGCAAACTTGTTGTTAAAAATATGTGGAGCTGAAAATGAGCAGGAAATCTAATTTTTGAACATTATTAAAACTTGTGCAGTCTTCCTATATTCCTTATTCTTATCTCCTAATATTTAAAGCAAAATGTCAGTGCTTTTTTAATAGGCCTTTTCATAGTTTGCCAAATATATATTAATTCTATTCTCTCAACTATAATAAATTATAAAAGCAAAAACAAATTGGTAAAACTGAGACTAAACAAAAAAATAAATTGATAGATGAGTTGTTACCACCTAGAATCTTCTTTTGAAAAATTATTTCTTAAATATTGATTTCAACAGAGTCATTCATTTCAATTTAGGAATTAAAATGGATATATTGATGACGGCATTAAGAAAATAAATAACTTACCCCAGCATCTCTTATAATTTATACCTATTAGACAATACACATTGCAAACAGCAAAATTACCCCCATGAAATACAAATCCACTAGTAATGAAATAATTAAACAATTAAAGCTGTATTTTGATGTCCTGCTCAATATTTTGTAATTAATATGGGACTCTACAGTTTGGATAAAAATGAGAGTCACTTCAAAAAACATTTATTGGACACTTACTCTGCAAGGAACATTGATATTGTGAATAAATCACAATTCATTTCAATTTAACCCTTTTGAAACTTACATTCTAGTGGAAGAAGGTATGTAAGCTTAAACTTTCAGTAAAATGTGGTAAAGGTATACAGAGAATAGTGAGGACCTGAAATTTTATGGTTTTGGTTACACACAGGATGTTTGTTAATAAAATCTTTATTAGTATCTAGAACAGCATTATCAGAGAGAAAAGTAGAATCATAGTTTTGATTTTTTTATTATAAAAAACATTTGGTTTTCTTACACATTTGAATGTGATATAATTTTCTATTCAACACAGTTGCACCAAAAGTACTTCCAATAGTGATGATTGAATTTCAAGCAAATAATTTTAAAGTGATTCAACCATTACACGTATCTTTTGATAATTTGATAAACATTATGTAAAAAGTCTTTTTACATAAGATTGAAATGATAATTTTCTTACAAAGGAAGAAATACAAGTGTTTAAATTCAGATATTTATCAGAAATCATATCTTAAAATGAAATTTATGTAATTTGTATGCCTTTAAGCAATTAGGAAAAAATCTAAAGTTATTACAAATCACTGTAATTTTAATAAAAATATTCTCAGAAATAAGATAGATATTACAAATTTAAGGAAATCAGCAAATAAAAGATAACATTAAAGTACTATAAATAACAAAAATATAGGATAAAATAGTAAATGCATAACAAAACTGACATGAAATAACATAAAGTAATAATAATTAAAAACAATAACAACATTAAAGAAGAAAATACCTTCCAAAAAGTTAATTGACAATGCAGCTGTTTCATACTTAAAATTCATATTGTAACTATAGCTGTTTCAGGGTATCAGAAAAGTTAGGTCAATATATGAAAATATATACAATTAAAGTGAGAGTTTCTTAATGTTGAAACAAATTTAAAATTTTTACTGGCTTACTACATGAATTATATTACTCATTCAGTGGTCTCTTCTGAATTCCTTGTCTAATGTATTTTACATAAAAGGATGAATTTCCAATTTTTCTGATTTTTCCATGGCAGCCTATTATAGCAATTCCAATTTGCTTCATGGCTTCACATTTTGCATTAAAGATTGTGGAGATGGTGGAGTTTAGTGGCTACCAACTAGCTTGGAGGCAGACTGCCCTGCCACAGGTTAGCTTAATTACCTGAACAACTTAGTTGATTTTTCTATGACTTTGTTTCTCCATAAGTAAGTAGGAGTAGTAAGTAACCATTCCTATGTTACCATTATGTAGAATGATTGAGTTCATGAATGTAAACAGTATGGAAGAATATCTGGCATAAAGAAACTTCTGTGTAAGCATTAGCTGCTACAGTATCTGTACTATATATATATATTTACACAGGCAGCGGTTTCCAAAGAGTTGTCCTCTGATCAGTTGCATCAGAATCTACATTATCACCTTGTAACTTACTAGAAATGCAAATTCTTAGGCCTCACCCCAGAATGACCGAATCGGAAACTCTGGAGGCAGAGCCTAGCATTTGTGTTTTGACAATATCTTGGGTGGCCTAATTTAAGTGCAAATTTAAGAACCAGTGTATGAAGGGAAAGATAATGATGATGTTGAAGATGAAGGAGAAGTATCATATATCTCTAGTCAACATTGATCAGATTCTTTAGCTTTCCTAGAAGGAGAGAGAAAGGAAGGCAACAGATAACAAGTAGTGGGTAGAGATAAGAATGAGGAATGACAAGGAGAAAATAAGTGGAAAAAAGAAGCTGACTTCACTACTTTCTTGCTTTTAGGTAACAGGGGTGATGTGTCCTGGGAGTTCAAGGCTGGTCAGTGGTATGAGGCTATAGGGTAATGCCGCCTGTCACTTTGCAGATTTCCTGGGCAACAGACAAGCTATTTGTGATCTACTTGTTAGACCAAAGACCAAAAGCCAATTCCACATCTTTTCCATTACCATTCTCTCTCTCCTTGCCCAGGACTGTACAAACTGCTTGGTTACCGAGAATGCTCTTTTGTGGAGTCTTAATTAAATAAAATCATTTTCCATATGTAAGTATCATGATGTGAGAATCATCATACACAGCAGTATGATTTATAATTAATATGGGACTCAATATGATATGGGGTTTATAATTAATATTTGGACAAAATTTAAACAAGTGAAATATAACATTAAGGAATTTTATTACTTATATTTAAATATCGTCTCTCTTATATAAGCAAAAAAAAATTAAGGAGCAGAAGTCAGTAAGAGTTCACAAACATTACATATGGGTATATGTAGTAGAAGATGTAATTAATGATTTTAGAGTTATTTTTCTTAGGTTTTTATTTTTTTTAATAATGAGTGAAAAAGCAATAATTACAACATTAATGATGCCTTCTATTTTTAAAGATGCTTTCTTATTTTTCTTATATTAAGAGCTGCTAGATCCTTTAAAGTTCAGTACTTTGTTACACGTAAGATAATACTATATGTGTATTTCGATGAAATTAAATCACATTACTCAAATTTTAATTATAGCTTAAACAATATTATTTTAACATTTAATATAGCAAGCATAAAATTTGGCAAACAAACCATGCTGAATATAATAAAAACTAATGTTTGTATCTAAAGATGAACTATGTGAATTCACATTAATTTTTTTTTGCCACAAAACTACATATGAAGGGATGGAGAAATATTGCAAATATTCAATTTTTTGAACCTATTATCATGTTTCCATATATCTCAAAGTAGAAAAACATAATTTTTCCAATTCTTTATAGTTTGTACATCATATATCTTATCAAGCTCAGAACATTACAATACTCATTAAGCACACATTTGTGCCTCTGATTTTAAATGTATATAATATTCTCCTTATGATTCAAATGTGTCCCAAAAATTTCTTACATTGAAAATTTAATCCCTAAGTTCATATATTGACAGTATTTGGAAGTGGGGTCTTTGCATTGTAACTAGTACTAGATAAGCTCCTCAGGGTGGAGCCCCCACAATGGGACTGGTGGCTTTGTAAGAGGAGGAAGGGGGACTTGAGTTGACATGTACCCTCTTGGTCTCTCACCACGTGATACCCTCTACCATATCATGACATAGCAAGATGGCCCTCAATAGATGCCAGTGCGTTAATCGTGGACTTTCTAACATTCAGAATGGTAAGAAATAAATGTATTTTCTTTATAAATTACCCAGTCTCTGGTGTTCTGCTATAATAGCAAAAAAATAGACTAAGACAAATTCTAAGTCAACATTTTCACATATAGATCTTATGTTATATCTTAATACTGACAAAAAAAATATCCTCACATAATTGATGCAATTTGGTAACAAAATCTTTTTCAGTCTCTAGGCCTTGATCTCATGAGGACAAGAAAAAGATTATGAAAGAAAAATGGAAGATAATTCTTATATGGCTGGAAGTCTTTCCTGCTCCATTTAATTTTAGTTTACTTAGTGGAACAACAATATTATTTTGATGTTTGCTTCCTTTATCAATAACTTCTGACTCAAATAATTTCAGAAATGTTTAGCATGGCAAAACTCAAACAATATATCAAACTTATTAACCTGTATTTTAGGCGAATTCAACCTCTAACACATTTCTTTAACTTTTTTTTTATATATATATACTTTTTATTGCATTTTAGGTTTGGGGGTACATGTGAAGAACATGCAAGATTGTTACATAGGTACACACATGGCAGTGTGATTTGCTGCCTTCCTCCCCATCACCTGTATCTGTTATTTCTCCCCATGCTATCCCTCCCCAACTCCCCACCCCCTGCTGTCCCTCCCCTTTTTCCCCCC
>PVKV010037364.1:0-14872 GCA_004027835.1 Alouatta palliata
CAATTCTCCTGCCTCAGCCTCCCGAGTAGCTGGGACTACAGGCACGTGCCACCATGCCCAGCTAATTTTTGTATTTTTAGTAGAGACGGGGTTTCACCATGTTGACCAGGATGGTCTCGATCTCTTGACCTCGTGATCCACCTGCCTCGGCCTCCCAAAGTGCTGGGATTACAGGCGTGAGCCACCGCGCCCGGCCTGTACTTTGCTTTTTTAAAGCACAAAAATAAATAGGAGTTATGCATTTAACATTTTCAAACACCCAGGAAAATAACACATTAATTGCTCTTGTTCATAAACCAAATGCACTTTGGGCTCAATTCTTCTCTATTATGTCATGGCTACTACTGTGTTTTTCCAACTAGGTCAAGAGTAAAACATTGCTGACTTATTATAATGAGACAAATCTCATTCCCTATATGCTTTCACAATCTTTTTGGCAATAAAACAATTTCATCGTTATCCTAATATCATGAAATTATATTCTGCTGAATTGACCAGAGAAAGAAATTGTGCATAAGGCATGGTAGATCCATTAAAATTAAAATAAACACACTCAATTGTAAAGGGAAATTTGTTTATTTGCTTTTTTTTTACAATTAATACTCATGGAGGATAATACTTTGATGTCATACTAATAAAAATACATGTACAATAAGGTATTATCATTAAACTTGTCTATTTCTAGCAATATGACAGACACTGTGATAATGATTGATATGGTTTGGATCTGTGTCCCTGTGCAAATCTAATGTCGAATTGTAATCCCAGTATTGGAAGTGGGGCCTGGTGGGAGGTGAATGGATTATGTGGGAGGTCCTTCGTGAATGGTTTAGCACCATCTGTCTGGTGCTGTTCTCATGACAGTGAGGGAGTGGGTTATCGCAAGACCTGGTTGTTGAAATGTGTGTAGCACCTTCTCCTCTCTCCTTTGCTACTGATCTGGCCATGTAAGATGTGCCTGCTTCCCCTTCGTCTTCAAGATTATAAGCTTCCTGAGGCCCACATCAGAAGCAGAAGCCTCTATGCTTCTTGGAAAGCCTGCAGAACCATGAGTCAATTAAACTTTCTTTATAGATTATCCAGTCTCAGGTAATTTTATTTTATTTTATTTTATTTTAAGTTCTGGGGTACATGTGCAGGATGTGCAGGTTTGTTACATAGGTAAACATGGTGGTTTGCTGCACCTGTCTTTTCATCACCTCGGTATTAAGCCAAACATGAATTAGCTACTTTTTCTGATGCTCTCCCACTCCTCTCCCTCTCCTGACAGTTCCTAGTGTGTGTATTTTTCTCCTTCCTGTGTTCATATGTTCTCATTGTTCAGCTCCCACTTACAAGTAAGAACATGCAGAGTTTGGTTTTCTGTTTGTGCATTACTGTGCTGAGGATGATGGCTTCCAGCTTCATCCATATTCCTGCAAAGGACATGATCTCATTTATTTTTATGGCTGCATAGTATTCCACTGTGTATGTACCACATTTTCTTTATCCAGTTTATCGCTGATAGGCATGTGGGTTGATTCCATGTCTTTGCTATTGTGAATAGTGCTGCAATCAACATACATGTGTATGTGTCTTTATAATAGAATGATTTATATTCCTTTGGGTATATACCCAATAATGAGATTGTTGGGTCAAATGGTATTTTATAGCACTGCAAGAACAAACTAATACAATGCCTTTTTGCATACATTACTTCTAATTATCAAAACAACTAAGAGAGATCATAATCTTTGACTCACAAATGAGAAAACTTAAACTCTAAAGATTAATTGGAAGCTCATATAGCAAAAAGGGAGGTATGACCAGAATTTGAAACTAAGTTTTATTGATTCAGTATGTTAAAATATTTATTAGTAGTTATTTGGTAATATCAGTGAAATGGCTAAACTGGTTAGCTAGCCTAGCCAAAAAATAAAGAAAGAAAGAAGACACAAATTCCTAATATCAGGAATGGAAGAAGGGTAATCACTACTGTCTCACAGATGCAAAAAATAATAAAGGCATATTATAAACAATTCTATGACCATAAATATTATAACTTTGATGAAATGTACCAATTAACTGAAAAACACAATTTATCAAAATTCAGACAAGAATATATAATTAGAATAACTCTATATCTATTAAAGGAATTGAATCAATAATTAATAACCTTCCAAAAAGAAACCACTAAGACTGTTGGTTTCATTGGTGGATCTTACCAAACTTTAATAAGTGATAGAAAACCTCCACAATTTCCCAAAAAAAAAAAAAATTGAAAAGGATACTTCCTATTATATTCTGTGAAGCAGCATTATCTTAATCTCAAAATCAGATAAAGACATTCCAAGAAAGGAAGACTAGAGACCAATATCTCTGGTGAACATAAATGAAAAATTCCTCAACAAAGTATTAGCAAATAAAACCTAACAATATATAAAAACTTATACACTAGGACCAAGTGGGATTTGTTGTAGATTTGCAAGTCTGGTTCAACATTCAGAAGTCAGTTAATATAATGCACCATATTAACAGGTGAAAGAAGAAATATTACATGAGCATATCAATAGGTGCAGATAATGCATTTGACAAAATCCAGTAGCCATTTGTGATAAGATATCTCAGAAATCTAAGATAGAACTTCCTCAAGTTGGAAAAATAACATCTACAAAAACCTATAGCTAACAGCATGCTTAATGGTAGAAACTGGACGATTTCTTTCTGTGGTTGCAAATAAGGCCAGGATGTTTTCTCTCATCACTCCTATTCAATACTATCATGGAAATCCTAGAAAATGCAATTAAAAGAGGAAGGGTAATAAAATATATAGAGATTGGGAAAGAATAAATAAAACTGTGTTTGTTTGTAGATGACCTGGTCGTCTGTGTTAAAAAAAAAAGAACTAACAAAATTATTCCTGGGACTAATAAGCAATATTGCAAGATTGTATAACACAACCTTACAAATACACAAAAGTCAAACTATTTTTACATATAGCCTGTAATAAAGAAATATAGTTTGGAATTAGAAGTATTTTGGTACAAATATATACAAGATCTGTATGAGTAAAACTGCAAAGCTCAGATAAAATAACAAAGATATCTAAATAAATAGATAGATATTCCATGTTTATGAATAGGAAGCCCTAATATAGTTAAGAAGGCAGTCGTTTGCAACTTGATCTAGATAGAAACAATCACAACCAAAAATTCTAGAGAGTCATTTTGTGGACATCAACAAATGACTCTCAAGTTTAAATGAAAAGACAAAAGATGCAGGATAGCCAATACAATACTGAAGAAAAAGAGAAGACTTATACTACTAAACTACTTGAGTTTATAAATTACTATAAAGGCACATTAATCAAGGCAGTGTGATACAGGCAAAAGGCTAGATAAATGGAAGAATAGGTCAATAAATAGAAATAGGTCAAGAATGGAAGAACAGAATGGAAAAACAGGTCAAAGAATGGGAAAATGGTAGAAAGCTCACAAACAGACCCAAACAAATACTATTAGCTAATCTTTGACAAGGAACAAAGGTAATTCCATTGAGAATGGATAATCTTTTCAACAAATTGTGCTGCAACAACTGGACATGACCAGAGCAAAGAGACTATTACAGGCCTAATTAAGGATTTTGGACCTCCAGACAAATGCAATCTTTGCTGAGAATGGAACTGCCCATAAGTAACTTCCAAAGATGTGTTCTGCAGCATAGTGCCTACAGTTAACAATACAGTGTTGGACACAGCGAAGTTTGTTAAGAAGGCTGATCTCATGTTAAGTGTTTTCACCACAAAAACAAAAAAAGGGGGGGGGCACAAGAAAGCTTTGGGAGGTGATGGGTACATCTGTAACCTCGAATATACTGATGCTATCACAGCTGTTTGCTTATGTTCAAATTCACCAAGTTGTCCAGATTAAATGTGTACAGTTCTTCGTATATCAATTATACCTCATAAAGCTGGTAAAAGAATTAATGTGGTAATTTCCCTAGAAAAGCACATATGATTCAGGTTATAAGGCAAGAAAGGCCAGTGGGAATGTGAATTTCTATGATCAGCTCACATAAATGAAATACTGGGTTCTAGATGCAGACAGATTCCAGATTGCTGTCACTAATGATAACTAATTGCTTGCCTAGTGGTCTCTTCAGTGAAACGAGGATTTCTTGAAGAAATGCATGAGTCTGTAATGGCTCCCTGCCTGTTGAAAGCCTTCAATCCCCAAACTGAGTGGACCCAGTGAAGACAAAATGGTAGTACCTTTCTACCCCATCGCAGCTAAGAATGAACACCAATGGTTATCCAAAAGAATCAAAATCCTTAGGTATATTCCTGAAGAGACATAAAGAAATAGTTCCTTAGGGACCAGGGAAGCCCTAATGAGAAAATGTTACATACATCTCAAGGCTGTTGTCAGAACTAGATTAAAGACCTATCAATATTCTACAATTCCCAGACTTACTGGGGGCAAGCCTCATGAAAGGCAACAATTGGAGAAAATGTCAGTTTTTCCTAATCAGCATGACATTTATTTCCTACAAATCAGTTCATTCATTTGGCAAACTTTTACGAAGCACCAAATATGTATTGTACTATACACTATAAAAGAATCAAGAGATTAACAAATATGAATACATCACAATCCATATCCTGAGAAATAGTCTCATCCTTTAGAATCTTAATATTTTTTTCTAAAACATGATTTGGTGAACATTCTGTTGCTTTACTTACATGATGTATTTAATATAATCTATAGGAGAAAAAAATATACTATTTAAGAGCAAAGACTGCAGCCAGATTGCCTTGTTTTCATTTTTTTCATTTCCTAACTATCTGAGCTTTGTCAAGTTTCTTACCTCCTCAGTGCTCTATTTTCCTCATCTGTACAGTGCAGTGTATAATATACTAACTACAGTATAATAGTCGTCTACAGTGTAAGGTTGCTGTGAGCATTTAAGTGAGTTAAAACTTGTAAAGTATCGACTTCCACCATGATGGCTGAATAGGAATAGCTCTGGAGCACGGTTCTCAGTGAGAGCAACACAGAAGGTGAGTGATGTCCGCATTTCCAACCAAAGTACCAGGTTCATCTCAGTGTGACTGGTTGGATAGTGGGTGTAGCCCAAGGAGGGCAAACTGAGACAGTATTGGGCACTGCCTCACCTGGGAAGTTCAACAGGCTGGAGAACCCCCCTACCCAACAGAGGAACGGGACGCTTTCATGGACTTTTCCGGCCGCTCCAGCACTCCTGTTCAGATACTGTACTTTTCCCACGGTCTTTACAGCCCACAGACCAGGAGATTCACACTAGGCCAACAAGCACCTCGGGTTTCCAGCACAAAACTGGGCGGCCTTTTCAGCTAGCACCGCAGGTTTCCAGCATAAATCTGGGTGGCTGTTTTAGCTAGCATCTGGAAAGTGTGTGAGACAGAGCCGCCCATTCCCTGCAACAAAAAGCGGGGCTGAAGGCAGGGAACCACTTGATCTGGCTCGGCGGGTCTCACCCCCAAAAAGACCAATAAACTGAAACCCACTGACTTAATCTTGTTTCGCAGCCAGTACAGCAGTTTGAGCTCAACCCAGGACGGTCGAGCTCGGTGGGGGGCAGGGCATCTGCCATAACTGAGGCAGTTCTAATCTTACCTGTGTGAACAAAGTCACAAGGAAGTTTACACAGCAGCTGGGCTGAGCCCACAGCAGCTTAGCAATGCCTATGCCGGCAGACTGTGACTAGACTCCCTCTTTGCTGGACAGGGCATCTCTGAAAAAAGGCAGCAGCCCATCAGGGACTTATAAATAAAGCCACATCTTCCTGGGACAGAGCACCTGGGAAAAGGAGTGGTTGTTAGTTTCGCTGCAGCAGACTTAAATCTCCCAGCCCAGCAGCTCTGAAGGGAGCAATGGAGCTCGCAGCTAAAGAAATGGATCTCTGATAAGAGACAGACAGCTTCCTCAAGAAGCTCCCTGACCCTTATATATCCAAAGAGACACCTCACACAGGAAAGCTCTGGCTAACATCTGGTGGGTACCCTCTGGGACAAAGCTACCAAAGGAAGGAACAGGCAGCAATCCTTGCTGTTCTGCAGCCCCCACGGGTGATTTCCAGGCAAGCAGGGTCTGGAGTGGACCTCCAGCAGTCCTGCAGCAGAGGGGCCTGACTGCTAGAAGGAAAACTAAAAAAACAGAAGAAGAAATAGCTTCCAGATCAACAGAAAGGATGTCCACTCAGAGATCCCATCTGAAAGTCACCAACTTCAAAGACCAAAGGTAGATAAATCCATGAAGATGGGGAAAAAAACAGCACAAAAAGGATGAAATCACAAAAAAACAGACTGCCTCTCCTCCTCCAAGGGATCACAACTCCTCACCAGTAAGGGAACAAAACTGGATGGAGGATGAGTTTGCTGAATTGACAGAAGCAGGCTTAAGAAGGTGGGTAATAACAAAGTTCTCTGAGCTAAAGAAACATGCTCTAACCCAGTGCAAAGAAACTAAGAACCTTGAAAAAAGCTTAGATGAAATGCTAATGAGACTAACCAGCTTAGAGAAGAACATAAATGACTTGATGGATCTGAAAAACACAGCACAAGAACTTTGCAAAGCATACACAAGTTTCAGTAGCCAAATCGATAAAGCAGGAGAAAGGATATCAGAGATTGAAGGTCAACTCAATAAAATAAAAAGAGAAGGCAAGATTAGAGAAAAAAGAAATATGGGACACTTACACCCTCCCAAGACTAAACCAGGACAAAAATTGAATCCCTGAATAGACCAATAACAAGATCTGAAGTTGAGGCAGCAATTAATAGCCTACCAACCAAAAAAAGTCCAGGTCCAGACAGGTTCACAGCTGAGTTCTACCAGATGTACAAAGAGGAGTTGGCACTATTCCTTCTCAAACTATTCCAAACAATAACAAAAAGAAGAAATCCTCCCTAACTCATTTTATGAGTCCAACATCATCCTATCAAAACCTGGCAGAGACACAACTAAAAAAGAATATTTCAGGCCAATCTCTATGATGAACATCGATGCAAAAATCTTCAGTAAAATGCTGGCAAACTGAATGCAACAGCACATCAAAAAGTTTATCCATCATGATCAAGAAGCCTACATCCCAGGGATGCAAGGCTGGTTCAACATACGCAAATCTATAAATGTAATCCATCACATAAACAGAACCAAACACAAAAACTACATGAACATCTCAATAGAAGCAGAGAAGGCCTTCAACAAAATTCAACAGCTCTTTATGCTAAAATCTCTCAATAAACTAGGTATCGATGGAACGTATCTTAAACTAATAAAAGCTATTTACAGCAAACCCACAGCAAATATCATACTGAATGGGCAAACACTGGAAGTATTTTCAGAGGGCCCTCTCTCACCATTCCTATTCAGCAGTATTGAAAGATCTAGCCAGAGCAATCAGGCAATAAAAAGAAATAAAGCGTATTCAGTTAGGAAAAGAGGAAGTCAAATTGTCTCTATTTGCAGATGACATGATTGTATACTTAGAAGACCCCATAGTCTCAGCCCAAAATCTCCTTTAGATGATAAGCAACTTCAGCAAAGTCTCAGGAAACAAAATCGATGTACAAAAATCACAAGCATTCCTTGTGAATGAATAAAAGATGAACAGAGCCAAATCAGGAGCAAATTCCCATTCACAATTGCTACAAAGAGAATAAAATACCTAGGATTGCAGCTGACAAAGGACATGAAGGACCTCTTCAAGGAGAGCTACAAACCACTGTTCAAGGAAATAAGAGAGGAGGACACAAACAAATGGAAAAACAGTCCATGCTCATGTTTAGGAAGAATCAGTATCATGAAAATGGCCATACTGCCCAAAGTAATTTATAGATTCAATGCTATCCCCATCAAGCTACCATTGACCTTCTTCACAGAACTGGAAAAAAACACCTTAAATTTCATATGGGACCAAAAAAGAGCCTGCATAGCCAAGACAATCCTAAGCAAAAAGAACAAAGCTGGAGGCATCACACTACCTGACTTCAAACTATACTACAAGGCTACAGTAATCAAAACAGCATGGTACTGGTACCAAAACAGAGATATAGACTGATGGAACAGAACAGAGGCCTTGGAAGTAACACTGCACATCTATAAACATCTAATCATTGACAAATCTGACAAAAACAAGCAATGTGGAAAGGATTCCGTTTAATAAATGGTTTTGGAAAAACTGGCTAGCCATGTGCAGAAAGCTGAAACTGAACCCCTTCCTTACACCTTATACAAAAATTAACTCCAGATGGATTAAAGATTTAAACATCAGACCTAACACCATAAAAACCCTAGAAACAAACCTAGGCAATACCATTCAGGACATAGGCATAGGTAAGAACTTCATAACTAAAACACCAAAAGCAATGGCAACAAAAGCCAAAATAGCAAATGGGATCTAATTAAACTTCAGAGCTTCTGCACAGCAAAAGAAAATCATTAGTGTGAACCAGCAACCAAGAGAATGGAAAAAAATTTTTTGCAAGCTATCCATCTGACAAAGGCCTAATATCCAGAATCTACAAAGAACTAAAACAAATTAACAAGAAAAAAAAAACCTCATCAAGAAGTGAGAAAAGGATATGAACAGACACTTTTCAAAAGAAGACTTTAATGTGACCAACAAACATATGAAAAAATGCTCATCATCACTGGTCATTAGAGAAATACAAATCAAAACCACACTGAGAAACCACCTCATGCCAGTTAGAATGGCGATCATTAAAAAATCTGGAGACAACAAATGTTGGAGATGTGAAGAAATAGGAACACTTTTACACTGTTGGTGGGAGTGTAAATTAGTTCAACTATTGTGGCAGATAGTGTGGCAATTCTTCAAGGTTCTAGAAATAGAAATATCATTTGACCTACCAATCCCATTACTGGGTATATACCCAAAGAATTATACATCATTCCATTATAGACACATGTACACGTATGTTCATTGTGGCACTGTTTACAATAGCAAGACTTGGAACCAACCCAAATACTCATCATTGATAGCCTAGATGAAGAAAATATACACATATACACCATGGAATACTAAGCAGCCACAAAAAAGGATGAGTTCATGTCCTTTGCAAGGACATGGATGAACCTGGAAACCATCACTCTCAGCAAACTGACACAAGAACAGAAAACCACACACCACATGTTCTCAGTCATAGTGGGTGTTGAACAATGGGAACACATGGACACAGGGAGGGGAACATTACACACTGGTGTTTTTTGTGGGGTCAGAGGCTAGGGGAGGGAAAGCAAGCAGTGTGGAAATTGGGGAGGGATAACAATAGGAGAAATACCTAATGTAGGTCATGGGGTGATTGAGACAGGTAACCACCATGGCATGTGTACATCTATGTAATAATCCTGCAAGACCTGTACATGTACCCCATAACTTAAAATATAATAATAAAAAAAAGTCTTGTAAAGTATCTAAAACCATTCTGGGCACATAGAAGGTTAGAAGGTGCTAAAGCCATGTTTGCTGCTGCTGCTGCTGCTACCACCACCCTTGTTGTACTGTTGTTTAAATAGCAGTGATTCACAGGTTGACTTATATTTATATAGTCAATAGTAATTTTATCTCACCATCCCATGGCACATTAACCACAGCAAATGCTATTTAGTAGTTTTGTCTGTACTGAAACTCCTTTCAAAGATTTATATCTATTACTAAATAATATCTTGCTTTGGGGACAGAGATATGCAAATATTAGTGACTTTGTGACAATCACTGATATTTTATTAGGCACAGAGTTTTGAAGTTCTCTTTTTCGACTAGAGAGTTAGACAAATATTATATATACTCACTACTCAATTAAACCCAATTATTGTGAAGTACAAAATGACTGACATTGCACCTCATCTCACCGTATTTTTCCAAGGAAGATAGCGTAGGTGTACTGTTAACTTTATGACAAGAATATGGCAGAGCTATGCATCCTCTGGGAGAGATTTACTACAATTACTTAAGTTTCTTACACTTTAAATCCTCAGAATTTCTCTAGAGGAAAGAAAAGTTAAATCTGTAACTTATGCCTTCTACTCTGTTATATAGTCACATCTCTGTGAATCTTGATTTAAGCTGAGTGCATCATTAATCTTTAACATAACTGGAGAACACAATTAAAGTCAAATAGAATAATGAGTGGTATTGAAGAAATATATAGAAGAGCATGTCCAAGAATGCATTCAACCACTTCATATCCTGCGTTATTAGACACACCCCCTGATTTGCACAGATCCAGAATTTTTAACTCTTTGTTTAAAGCAAGAGTTGGCAAAACTTATCCATACCAGACCAGATAATATAATGTGTTCAGCTTTGTGGGCCGTATGGTCTCTGTGACAACTACTCAACTCTGCTGCTATGACATAAAAGTGATGACAAACAATATATAAATACAAAACTATGGCTATATTCTAATAAAACTTTATGAACAGTAAAATTTGAATTACACATAATTTTCATGTGTTACTTGTATTGTTTTCCTTTAAATTTTTTACAAAAATTAAAAAATGCAACAAATCTTTGCTCCCAGATCATACAAGAGCTAGCAGGCTTGATCTGGCTCACAGGCTACAGTTTCCTAGACCATAATGCATAGAAATCAGAATATTTTGAATTTAACCATTTAACCATGATACTGCAATCATTACCTAGAAGATTAGCTAGTAATATAAAATGTCTCAAGGCATGCATTACAACTTCAGTTTTATTTTTATCATTTATTTATTTAGGATTCTAACTCTGAGAACAAAACTCATGTGTTATGATTTCACATTTACCACTTGTTAGTTTGATAGCCTTCAGTGAAAATTTCCAACCTCTGCCATCCTCTTTTTCTCAAAGTCTGTTATATGGGAGATGGATTATATCACTGCTATCAACTCACAACTCACACTATGTATCAGAATCACTGATGGAGAAACCAAGGCTGAACATTCAGAGATATGGCCTCAACAGGTGATTCCAGCCTGCATCCAGGGTTGGAAACTCCTGGACTACTCAGCTCCAGACCTCTTTCTGTTTGATAAGTCTAAGAATTTCTTTTTTGTTGTTTTCTTGTTTTGTTTTTTAGATAGTGTCTCACTCTGTTGCCAGGTTGGAGTGCAGTGGCACAATCTTGGCTCACTACAACCTCCACCTCCCGTGTTCAAGTGATTCTCCTGCCTCAGCCTCCTGAGTAGCTGGGACTACAGGCGAGTACCACCAGGCCCAGCTAATTTTTGTATTTTTAGCAGAGACAAGTTTTCACTATGTTGGCTAGAATGGTCTCCATCTCTTGACCTCGTGATCTGCCTGCCTTGGTCTCCCAAAGTGCTGGGATTACAGGCGTGAGCCACCACGCCCAGTGGAATTTCTATTTTGTATATACGATTGACACAAATATCAGTAATAATGTAATATTACTTCAGCTATTATATTTAAATAATTAGTAGAAATTCTTTGCAAAAAAATTCAGAACTATTTAACTTCTCCTTCGTGATGAAAAAATAAAAAAGAAAACATATATTTAACTTCTTTTAGCTCACTGTTGAGAGATGGACAGAATAGAAAGAAATAAGTAAACAAAAGAAGGAAACAAATCATATCTATTTATTTTACCAAAAGGTACAGCATAGAAAATTACAGAGAAATAAAGCAGCAATAATATGACAGCCTCCACTTATTCGTATTCTCAAGCCCTATTTCCTCGTTAGGGTATTTTGTAGTTGAACAATTGCAGCACTATTTCCCTGCTTCCAATTTCATTATTGAAAAGACAGTTCACACAAATATTCAAAAATTAGCAGTCTACATTTTCATAATATGGTTCATTTGTTCCTAACTTTTAGTACTTTGCAGTCAATATCTCAGTCAACTCATGTGATTGACTGCCACATTTTCAACTGTCACCTTGACAAAACAGTCATCAGAAAAATCAGATGATCAAGCCAAGCTTGGTTGTTCAGACTTCTAACAGTAAGGGACACACACACACAGACACACACACGCACACACACACAGACACACACACACACACACACAGATACCTTCTTGATTAAAACACAGTAATGTTCCAACCTTTGAGTAAGAAATGTTTAGGGTTTATATCTGAGCAGAGTAATTTTAAGGTGAGTGTTTCAAAGGAGAAAACTAGTTGAAATCAGGTATAGCTTTTGAATTACTAGATCTAGATTAGTAATCACAGTGAAGAATGAGTTTTAAAGGGGGTTTTGATAAACAGGCTGTCAGTCTTGATTGGCTCATAGTCTTGTCTTCAAAAATTAAATATTTCTTGCAAAAAGTAATTAAAATGCTTTTGCTTGATTTCAGTATTGTTTGACATAGGGACATGAAAAGATGTTCATCACATACCTTGCTTAACACAAGTGCAGAAAACTATGCCTGGACCTAGCATGACTTAACACAGAGAGAAAAAAAAAAGTTGTTTATATTAATGCTCACTGACACTTTTGGTCATGCTTTTGGTCATGCTTTTGGTCATGCCTAATATGTACCATTATCTTATCAACTACCAGTCTGTTTTGTGTTGCTACAACAGAATACCTGAGATAGGTAATTTATAAAGAAAAGTAATTGATTTAGCTCATGGTTCTGCAGGCTGGACACTTCAAGGACATAAACCTGGTTTCTGGCAAGGTCTTCTGTGCTGATTCATAACACGGAAGAGGTCAAAATGGAAGCAGTTATATCTGAAAAGGAAAAACCTAAGAGACATCCTGGCTTTATAGCAACTCATTCTCAAGGGAATTCATTAATTTCCATGGAACTGATTTAGTCTTGCCAGAGTGAGAACACATTCAGTACTATCAAAAGGGCACTAAGCCATCAGGAGGGATTTACTCCAGTGATTCAGACAATTCTCACTAGGTTCCACTTCCCAAGACTGCCACGTCAAGGATCAATTTCAACATGAGGTTTGGTGGGAACAAAATCAAACCAAATCACAGCATGAGGATATGATCAATGCAGATCAAACTTACTGTCTGATGTATTGGGATCACTGTGTTAGCCAGAATGGTGTTCCCCCAAAGAAGCTTATTTTGAAGCCTCCATAGCTTATGTGTATATTAGATTAAATGGCAAAGGGGAATTCAAGGTGATAGTTGGATATAAGGTTGCAATCAGCTAACTATAAGACAGAAAATATTAGCCTGAATTATCCAGATAAGCAAAATATAATTATAAGAGGACTTCTAGAACAACCACTGGAAAAATTATTCCCCAGTGAAACAAGTAAAAATTATTTAAAAAATAAAACTTTTTATAACCCCTGGAAATGATCCTAAATGAATACAGCAAATGAAGAAATATCCATTCAATTAAATCTATAAATATTCAGAATGAAAAGCAGGAGTGTGTAGTATTTGAGCATAGTCCACTCTCCATTGCCCCTCCCAAGTAAGAGATACAGAAACTCCAATCTGGACTTCCTTAGCCAAGAACAAATGGCATCTTCTCCCACAGGTTCCAGTTGAAGAGCTTTCTTCTATGGCAGAATGCAACATACACGTTTCTCCTCTAACTGCCAATTGTCTCCTGTTGCTGAGGTTGTTTCAGGTGAGAACAGTTGAGAGTCAGGGCTCCCTTCTTAACCACACCCTCCACTCATGGAACAGAGACTCCATCTCAGGCACAGAACCTTTAAAATACTGGGGCCCCAGTTGCCTTACCCTGGATCATAAGTTTTCACACCAAGAAAACCAACTCATGAAGACCTCGTGCTACAGTCTCCACCTCCACTGAGCACTCAGACTCAAAAGTAGGAGCATTGCTCAGAGAAAATATCCCATCATCCCAAATCCAATCACAGAGGCCTAACTCGGTATTTTACTAGAGGAAGAAGCAGGCCATAAAACGAATAGCTCCTAGTCTCTTCCCAAAAAAACTAACTTCACTTGCAACAGAGCATGGGGAAATGCCAGCCTATAGACATTCTCAAAAATAGTGGAGGTCATGGTGAAAAGCAACTGGGAGGAAATAGATTCAAGACACAGGCTGAATGGTAAGCCAGTTCGTCTGCAGGCAAGAACCTGGAAAAGAGAAAACTTAGAGAAGTCTCATCTGACAAAGGGCTGATATCCAGAATCTACAAAGAACTGAAACAGATTTACAAGAAAAAAACAAACAAGCCCATTCAAAAGTGGGCAAAGGATATGAACAGACACTTTAAAAAGAAGACATACATGAAGCCAACAAACATATGAAGAAATGCTCATCATCACTGGTCATTAGAGAAATGCAAATCAAAACTACATTGAGATACCACCTCATGCCAGTTAGAATGGCAATCATTAAAAAATCTGGAGACAACAGATGCTGGAGAGGATGTGGAGAAATAGGAACACTCTTACACTGTTGGTGGGAGTGTAAATTAGTTCGACCATTGTGGAAGACAGTGTGGCGATTCCTCAAGGACCTAGAAATAGAAATTCCATTTGACCCAGCCATCCCATTACTGGGTATATATCCAAAGGACTATAAATCATTCTACTATAAGGACACATGCACATGAATGTTCATTGCAGCACAGTTTACAATAGCAAAGACCTGGAACCAACCCAAATGCCCATCGATGATAGACTAGACAGGGAAAATGTGGCACATATACACCATGGAATATTATGCAGCCATGAAAAACGATGAGTTCATGTCCTTTGTAGGGACATGGATGAACCTGGAAACCATCATTCTCAGCAAACTGACACAAGAACAGAAAATCAAACACCGCATATTCTCACTCATAGGCGGGTGTTGAACAATGCAAACACATGGACACAGGGAGGGGAGCATCTCACACTGGGGTCTGTAGGGGGGAAAAAGGGGAGGGACAGCGGGGGGT
>PVKV010037365.1:0-14872 GCA_004027835.1 Alouatta palliata
ATCTCACACTGGGGTCTGTCGGGGGGAAAAAGGGGAGGGACAGCAGGGGGTGGGGAGTTCGGGAGGGATAGCATGGGGAGAAATAACAGATACAGGTGATGGGGAGGAAGGCAGCAAATCACACTGCCATGTGTGTACCTATGTAACCATCTTGCATGTTCTTCACATGTACCCCCAAACCTAAAATGCAATAAAAAGTATATATATTTAAAAAAAAAAAAAAACAAACAAACAAACAAAAAAAAAACATTGTTTGGCCTTAAAATGAAATCTGACATTTTACAGGGGCCATACGGAGACGTTCTATTTAGGCTTCGCTGTCCCTGCAGGTGTTTGTTGGGGAAATAGGCCTACCTATGAAATAACAAAGACAAACAAAATCAGGTCCTCTTAATAGTCAAAAAACTTCTTCATTCTTAAATATTACAGATAAGAAACATTCTCACCAGTCATACGAAGAAATTCAACTACCATAAGAAGACCAATATAAATAAATAACACTAACTAGCCCTAAAGAAAATAATAAAGATTCATGAAACATACTGAGCCCTCACCCTGTGGGATCTGATGCTCTCTCCAGGTAGATAGTGTCAGAATCGAGCAGAAGGGCACCCAGCTGCTGTCTGTTGTAGAAGTGATTGCTTGCTTCCTTATTGGTGGGGAGAAATCCCCACACATTTGATTACAGAGATCTTCTATGTTTATTGCTATGGGCAAGAGCAGAGGAAAACCATTTTGTGTGTATATCCATTCACTCAACTTGTATCTGAAGAGAGCAACATTTACATCAGCACAGTCATTTAAATGCTATCATCCTGATTTTACACTTTTAACATTAACCTATAGACAAGGCATGAAGCCAGTTATAAGGAATAACTGACATAATCTAGGAGGTATTTGGCAGGAAGAGAGGAGCCTAGTAGGCCGTGGCTAGAATAGGGAAATATGGAAATAGGATCTAAATAAATTGTAATAAAAATGTCGAGGTTTTAATGTATTTTCAAAAGTTACAATATATAATAAAGAAAGGTAAAATAATATCATAACTAACGTGTTCACCTGCAGGGAGGGGTAGGGAAAGTACAGTGGTATGAAATGAGATACATCCTTCTTTTCTCTATCAGGGAATCAGATGTTTTCGAAAGTACATGAGCGTCAAATTACCACATAAACTCATTCTTGGGATTTTTTAATAATTGCATAAAATTCTTGAAATAATTTATAACTGCTTGTGTTTAAAATATTTTCATGGCATCAACAAATTTGAGCAAACATTCTGAGTAAAGATAATTAATTGTACTTTAAATGTCAGACTGAGACCCAGGGTCAAATTTGCAAAAAAAAATTTTTAAAAAGCAATTATTCTGTAGTGCCTTAAAATATTCAGTTTTAGTATTGCTAAAATCTATGTTATGTCTGGGACTTTTCTAGTGAGGAACTAAAACTCCTTTAGGTGTTACTTAATTCATAACTATATATATTTTTAAATTCTCATTGGGATCAGAGAGATTAAAAGATGCTCTGACATGTTTGTATGAGGCTGTGCATAGGTAGCTTTATTCTATTCAAAACAATTGAGTGTTTCTTTGAGATTATATTCTAGCTCTTTCCTTTCACAACTGTGTGATCTTGGGCAAGCACTTAATCTTTCTTCATCTCAATTTGATCCCCTTTAAAACCAGAATAATATCAGTTCTTACCTGACAGTGATTATGACAGTATAAGAAATTAATTAACATAAAATTATTCAAAGAAATTAACATAAAATTATTCAATTAACATAAAATTATTCAAATTATTAACAAAAATTATTTCATGACACATCATAAGCATTCAGTAGATGTTAGTTATGATCACTAGCCTAAAGAAAGAAGGAATGAAGCTTCATGAGTCTAGCCTGGGAACAAAGTAGACATAGGGAAGGCAGTCGTTCTGTGTCTTGGCAACTACTTTGACCAGCAGGAAAAGTAGTCCTCTGGATGGACGCAAGTGTGTTTCAAAGAGGTAGATAGGTAGAGGTATACGTAGAGGTGAAGAGAGATGGAGGGAGAGAAAGCGAAAGAATTTTAAAATTAAGATTTTTTTTAATTCTTAAAACAACGGGATACAAATAATACTAGTTTGTATCATACACAAAAAGAAAAAAAGTAGTTCTCCATCCCTGCTGACCCATTTCCATTTTACTTTGCACCATACACAAATTGCCGCAGATAATGGCAGTGAACTGCTATGGTCATTACAAGACAAGAGAGATTCTAACGCCTGACAGGGCAGTTTGAAATGGTTGTGATGTCCAGCAAGCGAGACTACCTTGTGTAGCACAGTAATGAGAGCACCAGAGGCCAGATGGCTACTTTGTCTTTCTCAACTCATTCCTTGGCCCCTGGCTATTCTAAAACAAATACATTCTTTTCATTCATACTCTCTGTGGCAACTGATGATCCAAAATATAATCACTGCTCCAGAAACTAAATGTTTGAATTTCTCCTCAATTGACAGCTTTTCAAGTCCCCAAATTAGTTCAGGAGACTTACAGGGTGAAAACGTTTTATTTCATCTGGGTTTACTAACCTCTCTCTTTAACATGAGTTAAAATCTATAGTATACAATCTAATCTATGTTCTAATATCAGATAAGTCTCAAAAAATATCTATACTACAGGAAGAAAAAATTTTCTAAAATATTTCTTTAAATGGCAGTTCTTTAGATTTAATTCTAGATTTAATTTTATAGATAATGGTTTTAAATATTTCAGAACTATTAGAAACTTCAGCTTGCTGCTATATTACTTTAATTAAAATATACTTTCCTTCAAGGCAGAACTTTAAATGGAACAAAGCAGTAAGCTCAAATGTATTTTCTTTATCAAGAAAACTAAGATTAAAATAGGTTGGGTTTGGGTCACTTTCTAGAATAGAGTCTGTTTTTGTGTGAAATGCCAACATTTAAAAATAAAACCCCAAATGTCCCTTTTCAATTAAATCCTAAAATGCAAATTACTTAAACATTGGGACTACAAAATGTTCTCATCTTACCTGCCTTCAGAATTTCAATATAATTGTTTCTTGCATTCAAAAACCACTGGGAGGTATTTACTGAATACTTCAAAAATATTTTTTAATAATATAAAGGAAATAATGGGTTTAAGATTATTTCAAACCCAACAACTTTAGTCCATTTCTTTCTACCCCAAACCTCTCTGATTATATGTTTAGCCAATTTTCTATTTAATCTCTTTTTATATAATACGGATAAATTTTGTCATAAAATATACTTTTAGATAATAAACTTTTAGAAAAATTTCTACAATACCTCTAAGTAAGGAGCCAGCTTTCTTGATTAGATATAAACCAGTATTTCTTTAACATTTTAAATAAATTCTTTAAGCTAAAAGTGATGCATTTTAAGTTTTTTCACTACATTACCAAGTCAGCCATGCATAACTAGAATAGTGCTATTACAAGGAAAATTAGATTTAAATAAAACAGGATTCCCTTCCCTTAGTTCATGCGTAATCTTTGGAGAGTTAAAGAACTGGTAACATTCTGTTTGTGCAATCTTTTGGGAAAGGTTCCTGTCCCAGTTAAGTTTCAACAGATTGTAGTTATGCAGAAACAAGCTTTGACTCCCATGTGTCTGGGCAACCAAAGAGCTGACCATCTGGACTCCTGGTGTGATAAAGACTTTTAGGGAGCCAGAGAAAATCCTGGCAAGTAAAGAACATACCTCAAATGGAACTCAGAAAAATCCTCAAAGAATGTTACATTCCAACATTGTTTTATAAACAACTTGGTCTTTTCATACACACACACACACACACACACACACACTTACAAAACTTACATTTAAAATTGCAATAGAACATTTTGAATTTAATACTTCAGGATGATGATATGGATGACCATATAATTTGTTGATCTAATAAGGATAATTTTTAAGTGTGAAAGGAATAACTATTAATTATGACACTAGGAATAACATAATTCAGAACAATCTCTGACAAATCAGACAGTACGGTCACCCTAAAAATGATGAAAGGAGAATTGAGGGATATTCTCCTGGCTAAATAAATCCATGAAAAAAAATCATGGCTGACAAATAAATTTAGTCATAGTTGCATTTTTATGATATTACCTCTAAAAATAACACATTCCAATGCTTAGCCTAGCTATGATCCAAAAAAATTATCTATTATAAATGTTGGCCAATTGTCCAATTCTGAAAATGGCCTCAAGAGAAAATCATTTTCCAATAGATTATTTGGACACTGCCTTATGTGGTGGAACCAAATTCTTGACAAATTAATGACACAACTATAATTTCTATTGCACGAACTCCATATATCAAAAGGGGAAGTATTACCTCCACAGAATTGAAAACTTATTTAAAATTGATATTTTAAGAGAACAATTATTCTTGAGCAATTCTTCTAAAGTATTGAGTTATTAATCTGAAGTTTGGTAACTTCTATAGAAGGCTTGGATACATACAAAAGTGACTTTTCAGTATTCCTACAAAGAGGAAGCTGAAATTGTCCAGGAAGGGGATGAAATGAGATCTTTATTTTGTGAAGAAGTAGAAGTTTCCTGACTCAGAAAGAGAATGAATCCTCAGAGACTGAAGGAGAGGAAAGTGACCATATCCTCCAAGGGTTCTTGAACTCAATTGCCCTCTAATCTGGCCATGATCGAAAAAGAGAGTGCAGCAATGCTGACTGAGGTCTGAGAAATAATTGCCACAGTACTATAACTCTTGGAAAATTCCCAGTGGTCAAGTTAACATGAAGGAATTGGAAATCATAACCTTCCTTGCACTAATAGAGGATCAAGGCTGAGGGTATCTTGTGCTCAGCCAGCCATGCATCTTCTAAGCCTATACTACAATCATTGCTAGCAGCAAACTAGCACCTTACTTTGGTCACATTGGGTATCTCCTGCTATCTTCTCATCTGCACTGGGACATGAAACCTTTTGGCACTCATGCATGTATAAATCTAAAAGTATGAGAGTTAAGAAACAATGGGGCAACATTTGAGAAATAGAAGACAGAAATCAGTGGATAAAGGATCCATCTTTCATATCTCAAGTTGATAATTCTAATGCACATTTTATATAACTCCTCAGAAATTCAGCTGAGGGTAGTAGCTCATGCCTGTAATCCCAGCACTTTGGGAGGCCAAGGTGGTCAGATCACTTGAGGTCAGGTGTTTGAGACCAGCCTGGCCAACATAGTGAAACCCTGTCTCTACTAAAAATACAAAAATACCTGGACATGGTGGAACGTACCTGTTATCTCAGCTACTTGGGAGACTGTGGCAGGAGAATCGCTTGAATGCAGAAGGCAGAGGTTGCAGTGAGCCAACATCAGGCCACTGCACTCCAGCCTAGGTAACGGAGTGAGGAAGGAAGGAAGGAAGGAAAGAAGGAAGGAAGGAAGGAAGGAAGGAAGGAGGGAGGGAGGGAGGGAGGGAGGGATAAGAAAAGAAAGAGAAATCCAAGACTGAAATTCACTTATCCACAAGGGAGAACAAATCCAAATGTACCCTGGAATTGTATCCTCCTTCTCCATTGCACTCTTCCCAGGACCCAACACTTTTTCTCTGGTATAACTTATCCTTTCTCCTGCCTCTCCCTGAAAGAAAATCTGTATGCAAAAAATCTGAATGGCAGTTGAGTTCTCATCAGAAACCACTGAGTCAAGAAGAAAGTAGCATGACATTTTTCAAGTGCTCAAAGAAAAGGAGTACAAACCCAGAATTCTATACCCAGCAAAAATATCTTTCAGTGATGAAGGGGAAATCAAGACATTCTCAATTGTGGGAAATGGAACAGAATTTTTTTTGCCAGCAGACCGACCCTAAAATAATGACTAAGGTATTTTTTGAAATAGAAAACAAATTATAAAGAAAACAATCTTTGAAAATCAAAAATAAAGAAAATAACAAAAATTAAAAGTAAAGTTTAATACAGTAGATTTTCCTTTTCCTGTCGAGTTTTTAACATATGTTTGATGGTTGAAACAACAATTATAACACTTCCTGTTGTGGGTCAGTGTCAATGAGGTATAAGAAAAATTTAAGACATTTATACTAAAAGTGGAGGGTAAAATGCTTTTGTAAAGGGTGGTAAGATTTTCTTACTTTACTCAAACTGGTACAGCCACTCTGAGACATAATTTGGCAGTTTCTTAAAACACTAAACATACATAGCATATTACACAGCAATCACACTCCTGTGTATTTATTCTAGAGAAATAAAAATTTATGCCCATGTAAAAACTTGTATACCAATGTTCATGCCAGCTTTAGTTGTAATAGCCACAAATGGTACCATCAAGAGTGTTCTACAATAGGGGAATGGTTAAACACACTGTAGTACCTTCATATCCTGGAATATTACACAGCAGTTAAAAAGAAATCAGGTATTGATATGTGCAACAAATGGTGGCTGTCAAGGGCATTTTGCTGAGCAGAGGGAAAAAGCAACTTTCCAGAGATCATATACAATATGATTTAATAATATTTTCAACATAATAAAGTTTTAGAGATGAAAAATACATTAATAGTTTCCAGGGGAGTAGGGATACTGATAGGAAGGAGGAAGGGGAGAAGTGTAACTATGGGGAGGCTGCAGGTAAGATATTTTTGTGATGAAATCATTGTGTATCTTTATTGAGGTGGAGATTACATAAATCTACGTATGATAAAAATGGAACAAAACTGGGTACACACATTATACCAACATCAATCTACTGGGTTTTCTATTGTGCTGTAGTTACTTAAGATGTAGCCATTGGGAAAAACAGGTTGAAGAGGGGAGGGCTTCTCTGTACCATCCTTAAAACTTCTTGTAAATCTTTATTTCAAAATAGGAATTTAATTAGAAAAATCAGAAAAAGGCCACACTGTAGCAACTTCTTATTAAACTTTGTCTCTGTGTAGCAACTCATAAATGCTCACTTTTCCTTTTGTCAGCTGTTGACTTCTTTGTTCATGATTCAGTATCTTTCGCAATGACCTATTTCTCTCTAGACCATTTCTTTACACAAATTACATTCTTTTTGATGCTTAGTGCCTATATCTGCAATAAAAATATTTCTTTTTTTCTAACTTTTAACTCTTTTTGGGATATGAATACTCTGCTTATTGATATCTTTCAGCATAGAACATCTATTTTTTTCAGTATGTGAGTTAATATAGAAAAGCTTCTGAAACCAATTTTCGTAACAATACTAGCCCACTTGCTTCTTTTCAAAATTGCTTCAATAAAACCTCAATTTAAAAGGTACTATATTTTTACAATAAATTTGAATAGCATAACAAAAAGATTTTTAAATTATTTTTCCATTACATCCATATATTCTACATACATGTGAATTCATCTGTAATATATGTACACACATATGCAAATTAATGTGAATTAATGTAGCCTACAGAGAAAATATAGTTCATTAATATTAGGAAACACAAAGCAAAACTTTTATTTCAAAAAGTTTATATTATTTAAAAAGTACACTTAAATAGCATGCCAGCATTCAACACATAATCAAGCTAGTCATTCAGGGAAGAAAACAAGATAAATTACTAGTGATAACTCTAACATGTCAAAATCTTATTTGAAGGAAACTGACTCTACAATTCGTTCTATATTTAACTCCTTCTCAAAAACAAAATCAAATTCCAGAAAAATTAAATCTCTAAAGCCCCTCTAACCTTTCTCATATGGCATCATTTTTTAAATTGTCAGAATATCACTGAAAATGTTACTTTTCTCTGGGACAATCCCAGGTGCACTACATACAACTCCATACATTACTAATAACGACAACAACTTCAGTTCATGATAGGGAAGTTCTAACACAGCCATCTCAAAATACTGTTTGCTCTTTTACATTTTTTTTCTGAAACTTGTCTCATCAGTAAAGATAAATGAAACTAATTTTAAATATCTGGAGTGATATATTGTCTCTAGGGTTGTTTTGGAACTCTTGTTGCCCCTAAATATTGATGCCCTTGGAGGTAATTTGACTACTCTGAAATATTATTATACTCAAGAAAAATCAAACCTTGAAAATATATCTTACCTGCATGGGTACAAATCTTTCAACAATGAGAATAGAGTTAGCTAAACCATGAAAACAGATATAGTCATGAAGAAAAAAATACAGAATTGGAAACCAAAAACCATTCTAATAAAAATAAATGAAGACAGAGTGGAGTACAATATCTCATAGAAAGATTTTGGCTAATCATCACTATTAAAATGGATATACCGCTATCAAAAACGTGAAGTGAATTAAATACAGGAAAATGGTATATATATATATATATATATATACACAATATATTTTTAAATGATGCTTTGTAGCAGTAAAACAAATCAATTATTTCTATTATAAACTTCCTGTTACAAATCAAAAGAAAATATAGTAGGCTGAAATTTAAATGACACAATATTACCTGGAAGTCTAAATCCACATAAAGTTTGCCATATTCAAGGCAAATATGGGAAGATAAAAATGAGCAGTAATCTGTTACTACATTTAAATTGCCAGATACCTGGTTATCTGATTAATGAAGAAAAAACACATATAACTGAAGAATTTGTGTAATTTCTCTGACCTTTATATCACCCATATCCATCAAATTAATAGTTTTTCTCTTTATGTTGAACTGTGTAAACAAATCCAAGTTCACTTACTTCTCTTTCACATATTTTGCAAGTAAGTGTGAGAGTTTTAATTTATTCATATAGAAAATACTCTAAAGCTCAAAATATCTCTATAAGTCATTCAATTTTGGTTCTATGTGCTTAGCCTAATTTGTCATTTCTCAAGGAATGTTTAACTTGGGAATTTTTTGGTTTAAGCTACACCATGTTTATTCAGGTTTTTGCTTGTCTGTTTAGGGTATTATAAGGATACTGGGAAGATTTGTATATATAAACTTATTTGCTGTGCACTAAAGAGAGATGAAAGAACTGAGAGATAGATCCCTTTGGATCTGGTCTTTTTTCTTCCTCTCCTTTCTCTCCTTCTTCTCTCCCCCTCTCTCTCTCTTCTCCTCTCTCCCTCTGCTTCCCTCTCTCTCACTTTCTCTTCCCCTACCTTCTTTCTTTCTCCTGCTCCCTCCCTCTCTTTCCTCTCCATTTTGGAGTGAGAAGGATTCATGGCAATCTGCACAGGATATAATGAAACAGAACTGAGTCAAGAGGAGAATCTCCAAGGATAATTTCTTCAAATGGATAAGGAAGAATAAGAATAAACTTATCTTAGGTTCACTGTTATCAGCAAATTGTACACTTAGATTCTTCAAAATTTCCAGGCAGAGGAGGCCTACCATGGGGGGAAGGTCAGGAGAGCAGATGCCTACCCACCCCAGGTACAAGGGGAACAGGGGACTGTTAAAGTCTAGGTTAGAACCAGGGAACTGAGATAAATTTTCCACATTTTTGGATCTGAGGCTCTGTTCATTAACTCTCAACTAGAACATTCAGAAATCGTAAACACTAGTCATTTTCCCTGTAAATGTCACGAATCTATCAAAAAAAGAAATCAAAGAATACACTAAAATGTTTGTTATTTGTAACACATGCTGAACAGTTTAAAAATATTATTGAATTTTATTCAAATTATCCCCATGGTGCATAGTATTTTGAAGTGGTTTTAAAGAAATCCATTTGCATTCCAGTTTCTTAACCTCTTTCAAAATGTTTATGCTTGTGAACTCTCCATCATTGACTCTCTGACCTCTTCTCGTATTATCTTCATTTTTCTCACTGCTCTCCAGCCACGTTGTCCCTCCTGTTGCTTTTCCAATATGCTAGACATGACCACACCTTAGAGACTATCTATAGACTGCTTTCTCTACTTGAAACTCTCTTCTCCGGGAAGCATCTCCATCTGTTCAAATGTCACATACTCAATAAAGTTTGACTCTTTTAAAAATATAATCCTAAAATATAATCCTCCTCCCTGACAGCACATTTTTGACTCCCCCACCTTGCTTTTCTCTATTTTTTCCTATTTCTATTTTATTTACCATTTTATTCTATATTACATAATTACCACATTTATTAGATCTGTTTTTTTTTTTAACTTTCTGTCTTATCTAGCTTAATGTAAGCTCTGTGAGAAAAGGGTCTTTATATTTTTAATTCACTAACTATCTCAAGTTTCCAGAATAATTCATGATGAAGAGTGGGTATTATTTAATAAAGATTTGCTAAAACAATGAGTGAATGAATGAGTGACTTGCTCACGTATAGTAAATCTTACTCAAAATATTGGCATAGATGTTGAGAAGGGGAATGACTCTCAAACAGAAGATTATCTATTGAAATTTAAGTTCTTCAAATTCACTGTTTTTAACAAAACTAAAGGAAAAAACTTTGGAAGTTAATCCATAGTACAGAAATACAAAGACTTTCCCAATTTTTTTAGATTGTGCATGAGCAAAAACTTTTAAGACAAGAACAAACCTAGAAAGAGATTGTGGAAGATACTGGCAGATTGCTCACCAAATCCATTACCTCTCTTTTTCTGAGGACGTAGCTTGACAATATTTTATTCATCTTCTTTCACAATTAGGTGTGGCCATGTGACTAAATTCCAGCCAATGGAATGTGGAAGACACTGATATGCATAACTTCTAGACGTAGTCCTTTAAAATTCCCTCACTTGTGCTTCTCCGTGCTCTATCTCATTTCCTGTCTTGATAGAAATGAGCATGATAATTCAGGAAGGTACATGTTGAATACTGAGGCACCACAAGATAAAAGAAGCCTGGATCCTGGAACCCCTGCTTGGAGAGAGTTGCCTGCCATCATGAATACTCATTTGGACTTTATATCAATAGCAAGTATACATCTCTTGCTTTAAGTTACTGAGAATTTGTGGTTCATGTATTACAGTAGCTAGTATTACCTTAAGTAATATAACAATGTTCTCACTATGTTAAATAGAAAAAAATATTTTCTTCCAGAGACTAAAATTGAAGCATGGTTAAACGTGAAGAATTTAGGTGGAAGTCTGGGATCCCAGAAGATACAAAAGAAGTTTTTCCTTGCAGTGCAAGATCACATATGGCAGAGGCTTCAATAATACTTCTAATAGGCCTCCTCCTTTCCTGAGAACTCATCTGACATTTTTGCGATAGGAGGGAGAACAGCTGGACAGGAAGATCACTAGTGAATTAAAAAGGTTTTCATTGTACCATTATGAGACTACTTTTAAGACTCTTTGTTCCTTGTAAAATACATTCTTGAATCAGATTTTGTTTTTAGCAAACAATTTCTTACCTAATCTCAGCCTCTAGATTTTAATATTCTAACCATTACGTAAGTCTATTACATTAAAAAGTTCTCAATAGTGATTTTTTTTTAGTTTTGTAAACTTTAACAAGACAAAAAGTTGACAAATCTTAGATTTTGTAAATAGTAGACTCCAAAAATAATGCATTTAAAATCTAATGTATATGGAGTCTCGGAAGGGTTTCAAACAAATGAATATTCTTTTAAGAAGTTATGTCTAGAATAGAAATATCTGAATTATTTCTCTCCATATTTGCTAGTGTAAAACTAGGGAATAACCAAGCAGCTTACATTATCAACTGCTTATGAGGATGCTAAAATTATATACTTAATTGATATTTCCATCTAGAGGCACTGTATAATTTTGTAACCAAGATAACTATAGACTCAAGAATATAAAGAGGAATATTTTATATAGTGGCCTACAAAGTTATAACACTTATCTGTCATTTTCCCATATTATTTATTGTCAAAATAGTTTGTTTCTTCATATGTGGAAGGATAATTGGCCCCATAAAGAAGTAATGATTTATATCAATGAAGATAATAATAAAAGAGAATGGCTCATACTCCACTGGAACAGATGTTGCACTGCCGGTGATGTCTCTCTTTCCTTCTAGTCACTATCAAAAGCTCAAATACCCACACTTTTGTAACTTCCTTCTTTTCCCCCATACAATAGTCAATTCTTCTTTTATACTTCCTCAGATGTTAATTTGTACATTGATTTTAACATTTACACTACTGTATTATAATTACTTACATATTTGACCCATCTGATCCATTTTAAATTAGCAGTTTCTTGTCTATTGTGTCTCAGTACATTATATGCTGACATATAGCAGATTCTCAATGGATGTTTGTTAAAGGAGGCATTTTATTTCCTCAGTAAAACCATTTATGTCATAGGACAAATACAAGTGTACAGTTGGATTTCAAAAACTATAATCTACCACATAATTAAAGGTATTTCTGCCATTTTATGTAATTGAACAAATTCAAGTATACAATTAGATATCAAAAATTGTAGTCTCCCATGTAATCAAAGGTATTTCTGAAAAAAAAAAACTTATTCATGAAGAACAGTGTTTTTATAAAATTCAGTATCTAATGACTGATGTTTAATAGCTTGGAACAAAAGAAAGCTAGAAAGTCATATTGAATGTATGAAAAAATGAATCAGTAGTTGGGACCAGAGCTAAGCAAAAGATCCACAGAGTGGAGGTCATAAGAAAGTGTCTTGAGATTTTAGAATCAATAGCAAAAGCCATTAGTAACCATAGCCATGGAATTAAGCAGAAACAATGGACAGAAGAGGAGAAATGTATTCAGTGATGAAAAGAACACTGAAACCAAAGGGAAAGAACAAGTGACTCATCACGAAAGTGCAACAATGTTAAAGGTAACACGATAGACCTGCTGTGAGAGAATTAAAAACTGGTTACTAATGTGCCTCCATATTGAGAAAAACATTCTAGATACTATTTTCCTAAACTATAATCTCATCCTTAGAATAAAATTCTATTATCTAAGCTGACCTGAGTTTACTTCTGTTCCTGGAAACCTGAAAGACCCTAACAAAATATACTGGCATAATGAATGACTTAATTCAATTGTGTCATTTCTACCTACAACCACAAACAAGTAGCAAGCATTGATTTTTTTTTTTCAGGAAAACGATCCTCTACATTTTTTATTACATTCTACTGCAGTTAGGACACCACGTAAGTTTTACTTCCACCTTCCTCTGACAATCTACATCTGGTTGCCAAAGCTGATCATTCTACTTCTGTTACACATCTCAAAATAGTATTATGATCTCCATTCCTACTAGTTTACATATTTTTCATACTCAATTAAGTCTTCCTAATTGATCTCACTACATTTCTATATCTCTATGTGTTTTTGTAATGATAAATATCAACCTTTCATTTCCACGTTAAGACTCCTTCAAGCATTTCCTGTAGAACCAGTCTAGTGATGACGAATTCCCTTAGCACTCACTTGTCTGAGAAAGACTTTATCTCTCCTTCATTTATGAAACTTATTCTGCTGGAATATACAATTATTGACTGAAAAGTTTTTTTGTTTTCTTGTTGTTTTTTTTTTTTTCTTTTTTTTTAGTTCAGCACTTTGAAAATGCCACCCATTTTTCCTCTGGCCTGAGGTTTCTGCTGAAAAGTTAGCTTTTCATCTGATAGGCAAGAAACTTTGGAGAATATGACCTGCTCACATCTCCATCTCAACAGCAGCCCACAAGAGATTGCAAGGGACCCTCCTTGGGTGCATGGGAGCACCCAATCTCAACTTCACCTCTCCCTTTTTGAAGCCTCACAACAGCAGCAACCACCAGGTCTGGAGATCCCTGGTATCTAGGCTCTCAAAATGATGCCTAGCTGAGGCTGCTAGAACAAAGGCTCAAATATCTGTGAGATTCCATGTATGTTCCCTTTGTGGAGCAACGTCTCTGAACGACCTTTAGCTAGCTCCGTATGTCAGGCAAGGACCTCATGGTTAAGGGTTTCTCCTGTAGTCAAGACTGTGGAACCCTGGGCATTTCTTAGTTTCCCTGCCTCCACCATTTCCCAGCAGGGACTCTTCCTTCTTACTTTTCGGCTTCCTTTCTCTTCTCTAGTGAATCCTAGCATTATCTTCTAGACAATTTGTTTAAACTGTATCTATTTATTATTCTAGTTCCTCTCCACTGCCACTTACATCTGGTCAGCCATCTTGATCCCTCTCCCTGCACTTATTCATCCTTTGTTCTAATCCTAAAATACTTCTAAGAAAAAAAAAATCAGTTGACAATAAAAGTGGCTGAATACTACATATACAAAAGTAAATAAGATAGGGCTGTGGAAAAGGTCCCCAATTCATTACAGAATAAAGAAATCTGAATGGAGTCAATCATGATGAGTTTATATGTATTTTCAAGTCCGTGAGGTAAGTTTTCCAAGAGGAAGGTTGTGGGTGAAATGGATTCTACTGAGAGAATAATATGAAGTCAAAGGAAATATGACACTGAGAGATACTGAAAGGTAGAACATCATCATTGTTAATATACATACTTCTACCAGATTTGTTATTCTGAATAATAGCACTTTTGTTACATTTAAATTCAATTAAAAATTCAATTTTAGGTCGACCTTCAGCCTGGTGTAGGCCTTCAAAACATATAAAAATGGCTTCCAAAAGAGCTCTGGTCATCCTGGCTAAAGGAGCAGAGGAAATGGAGACCGTCATCCCTGTAGATGTCATGAGGCGAGCTGGGATAAAGGTCACCGTTGCAGGCCTGGCTGGAAAAGACCCAATACAGTGTAGCTGTGATGTCATGATTTGTCCTGATGCCAGTCTTGAAGATGCAAAAAAAAGAGGGACCATATGACGTGGTGGTTCTACCAGGAGGTAATCTGGGTGCACAGAATTTATCTGAGTCTGCTGCTGTGAAGGAGATACTGAAGGAACAGGAAAACCGGAAGGGCCTGATAGCCGCCATCTGTGCAGGTCCTACTGCTCTGTTGGCTCATGAAATAGGTTTTGGAAGTAAAGTTACAACACATCCG
>PVKV010037366.1:0-14870 GCA_004027835.1 Alouatta palliata
AGAGAAAAAAGTCCACACCCCCGGTAGCCAACAATGAAATACAAGAGAGGACAAACAAACGCACAAATTGGAAAGTGGCTACAGATGAAAGGTCTGCTGAGAGCTCAGAGGATAACTAAATGGGAAACATTTTTGTTTTCCACATGACTGGATATTTACAGTTCTTACTCCTTGTGGTTTTGCAAGTGACTCTCGTTCAGCACAGGGGCCTGAGGTCAGAGCTGTCTTGTGCCATCTGTATGTTCCGACAGACTTCTTGTCTTCTATTTTGGCGTTAAGTTTGATCCCCTTTTCTTGTTAAAAGGGAATCTGGTATTTTGTAATGAAGGTTTCTTGAAGAGATTATTTTTTGCAGTTAATTACATTTAGTGTAGAGCACATATACAGCAAATTAAAGGACCCAGAAAGCTGAATCCAGTGGTAACCTGGGTACACCAATCGGAATATTGAATTTGGGGAAGTTAAGGGCTGGGATCACGAGGTGGACTGGAACTAATGCTGTGTAGGATGGTATGACAAGGCAACACTATATTGCTCTTTGTTTATATAGCAGGTATCACAACTGACTTGTCTTTAGCCTTGGTGCTTTGATCCTTCTGTATTTTGACCCCACATGTATGGTCCTGTTTACTTAGTCAGGAAATGGGCCTAAGAACAAACGTTTTCCTTTCATAGTAACATCCATAGACAACTTATTAGAAGGGACTACAGTTTCCTCAAATTTCCCTGCTGGACGGGGCCTACAGCTGTACTTAGTATACCCCTAAACATTGTAATTGGATAGTAAATGGTTTTCTAGCTCAAAAAAAAAATAAATAAATAAAATAAAATAATGTCTTTTACAACACCTAGGCTGGAGCTGGAGGCCATTATGCTAAGTGAAGTAACTCAGGAATGGAAAATCAAATATGGCATGTTCACATTTATAAGTGGCAGCTAAGCTATGGGTATGCAAAGACATACAAAGTGGTATAATGGACTTTGGAGACTCAGAAAGGGGATGTGTGAGGGGGTTGAGGAATAAAAAATTACATATTGAGTACAATGTACACTACATTCAGGTGACAAGTACACTAAAATCTCAGACTTTGCCACTATACAATTCATCCATACAACCAAAAATCACTCATACCCCAAAAACTATTAAAATAAAAAAAGCTTTTATTTAACATACAAAAGATACAAGTTCTCCCAAGTTGAACTATATATTCAAAACTCCCAAAGGATTTTGACAATCTGTTCCCAAAATTTATATGGACAAGGAAGGTTCAAGAATAGCCAAGACATACTTGAAGAACAACAAAATGGGGGCAAAGGCGGTCTCATGTAATATATATAAGGTTTATTTTAAAACTGTAGTAAATATGTGGTATGATACAAGGATAGAAAAATAGGCCAATAGAAGGAACTATGCATATATAGACACTTGATACAGACAGAAATGATATTATTGTTCAATAAGAAGAGTTTCCTCAAAACAATATAGAAAAAAAATACAACTGGGCCCCTATTTATCATCATAATAAAAATTACATCTGGATAGATCAAAGACATAAAAGTGAAAGGCAAAACGTTTAGAAGATAACAGAAGAATCTCTTCATGGTCTCAGGATAGGGGCAGGATTTCTCAAACATGACAAAGTTTACTATCCATAAGGTAAATATTGATAGATTTGAGTCCATTCATATTAAGAAATAACGTATATGAAAAGATACCATAGAAAGTGAAAAAACCAACCATAGACTGAGAGAAAATATTGGCAAAGTACAGTGCTAAAGACCAGTATACAGAATATATAAAGAACCTCTATAAATTAATATCTTAAAAATGAAATCCCTCTCATCAAAAAATGAGAAGTTCTAATTCAGCATTCATTAGTCAATTGAAATAGCTAAAAACATCTGAAAGGTGCTCAATCTTACTGGTAATCAAAGAATTTTAAGTAAAAACCAAAATTAGGTATTTTCACTTTCCCAACAGATTTGAAAACAGTAAAAAAAAAATTCTAACAATACCAAATGTTGGTTAATACATGGAACCACAGGAATTCTTTGCCATTATTGGTAGAGATATAAATCATTATACTTACTTTGTAAATTGGCGTTACTTTGTAAAGTAAAACATGAAAATACCCTAAGACCTGGCAGTTATCCTAGAAATATACTCAAAGAAGCTCTTGGACATGCATATCAAGAGATAAATATGACATTCTTTTTCATAATAGCATAGCAAAAACTGAAATCTAGCCTAAATTCATCATTAATAGGGCCGATTTGTCTTAAAATTGTGGTTTGTTCATGAAATAGAAAACTATACAATAGTAAAAAGGAATGAACCACAGCTATAATGCATCTGTCTGGATAAATTTCACAGTACTGAGCTAAAAGCAAACTATAAAAATACATACAGTATTATTCCATTTATACAAAGTACAAAAACAACCCAAACTCCACTATATATTTTTTAGGGACATGAACATAGTAAACTATAAATAAAAGCAAGGAAATGGTTAGAACCATGCAATGGATGCCTTCTAGACATTCCAGAAGTCATTTGCTGAATCTCACTGTTGTCTTTACATTCCATCTAGTCTAAAAGTCATGTGAATCCAACTATGGTAGGGTCACTAAGGTTATGTTCTTCTTCAAAAGAACCCAAAAGTCTATGGAACTGTGTACATATGAAGTATCTTCTCTCTAGAATATGGGGTTGGAGAAAGGAAGAGTAGGGCCCTACCATATGTAGTATTTGGCCATAATACTCCAATTTATGAACATCTGTGGGAACATATGTACTCTAAACAAGAGAGCTGAGAAGTAATTGAAGTACTCACCATCTGTTGCATGGTTTGATAAGACCTTAAATTGTTCTTCATTTAAAGGTTTTTCCAGGCTCTTCAAAGTGGATAAAAGCTCTTTAATTCCAACTTTTCCATCACAGACACTATTAATAATGCTACATGCATCTTCTATTCCTATGTGTGTATATATATAGATATATTAATGAGAGTGCTACAGCAGTTACTGTATCCATATAAGCACATAACAACCTGACTTGTGTGAAATATATTCGTTTTGTAGAATATCCAATCCTTTTTGCCTCTGAAATAGCTTCTAAATGGAAAGTTCTACAAAATTTATAGGTTAAATATTTACATGAGAAAAGAAGAAACAAGTATTTTGAAGTGTTCAACTCAAAAAACTAAACAACAAAACAGAAAAATGATTGCAATGAAATGGTACCACAAATTATTTTTTAATTTTTTAATTTAAAAAGTTGCCCTTATTCTTCTTATCTACATGTTTGGGAAGAATGACAGTGCTGTTGATGAGATGTTCATAAACTGACATTTTATTAACTTAATTTTAAGTGTTATTCAAATATTTTTAAGTCTCTTTATCCACACTTTTCACTATCTTCTTACTAATGCCATCCCTATTTATTTTCCTTCATCATAATTCCTAAAGGGTTCTCTATTTTATTAGTCGTTTTCAAGACCCAACTTCTGGTTAAATGAATAATTTGTTTTTATGTGTATGTTCTATTTCAATTACTCCTACTTTCAACTTGATTAGTTCGTAACTACTGCTTTTTGTGGGGATTGTTTTGCTATTTTAGTTTACGTTGCTGTTTACCTTCATGAGTTGAACAATTAAGATAAATTATTTTCAGTGTTCCTCATTTTCTAATAAAAGCATTTAAAGCTGTAACATTTCCGGTAAGACTGTTTTGATCATACTTTACACGTTTTCACATGTAGTGCTCTCATTCTCATCCATTTCTAAATAATTTTTAATTTCAGGCTTTATTCTTTAGCCAAATAATTATTTAGAGGAGCATCTGCTTTTTTTTTTTTTTTTTGCTTTTTTAAAATCTGTTTTTAATCTTCAGATCAAAATGTTTTCCATATTCCTTCATAAATAATTTTAATATATTACTACATAGTAGTCAGAATACGTGGTCTGAACAACTTCTGATTCTCAGAATTCATTGACTTTTTTCTTTGTGACTTAAATATATCATATATTTGTGTGACTATTTCATAGGCATTTGAAAATGTGTATTTAATGTTTTTGGAATATGAAATGCTACATGTTTCTTAAATCAGGCTTATTGTCATTTAAATCTCAAATCTATTTTTATCTCTGTGTATAAATATACGCACTCTGTTTAATCTTATCCAACTTGTCAGTTTTATTTTTCATACTATTAAAGAGTTCTGGCATAGAGAATTGAGTTGATCACACTCTTGGAGGCATGGTGTTTTGTCACCACTCATCCTCAAAGGGCCTCTGCTTGTTTTATTAGTTTTCTCCTTTAACTACTGTCTCCAGTTTCATTCCTTCATAAGTAGCAACTCCAGTGTATTTAATATATTTCTATTCAATCTATCTCATCTATCTACTTAGATTTATGTTTACCTGAAAAAATATAGTGTTGCCTTATGGGCATTCGTATAAATCAGTTTATATAAAGCATTTTGACCTACAAGTTTATTCTATTTCTTCCCTTTCTTCACTGAACCATATATTACTGAAATGTATCTATGGAAATATATCTATGGTGCAAATGTAAATCTAGTTTATTGTTTATTATTTACTCTATGTAGAGGCCACATTTTATTTAATGATTCCCCTAGAAATGGACAACTAAGTTACCTTCATCTCTTTTCTCTCTCAAATAATGTTGCAATCAGCATCCTTATACATGTCTCTAACACAAAACTTTCTCAGGGCTAATAAGTGTACTTAAGAACTTAGTTACTGGGTGACGGGAATACATGTATTTCACTAAGTACTGCTAGACTGCTATTTTGAATGGCAACACTGCTTTACTTACCTACCAGCTATTCATAAGTATTCCTAATGCTTTCTCTTCATACACACATTAGCCATTTGTGTTTCCCCTTTTGCATACTGTCTTCTTACATCCTTACTCATTTTTCCAATGGGTTTTTATTTATCTATTGCTTATTTGTAGAATTTCTTTATACATATTTGAAATATTAATCATTTGTTAGCTCTAAAAGTTGCAATTAATCTTTTTTCAGTCTGTTACATATCTGATCATTTCTTCAGAGTTCTTTATTGAACAGAAATCTTTAATTTTAATGTAACTGAATTCTTTTTTATCCTATGATTGTGATTTTAGAAGTCTCATTCAAGAAATCCTTCACAACCACAAGGCATAATATTTTCTCCACTAATTTCCTCTACCAGCTTTATAGTTTTACTTTCAGATTCATGTTAACATCTATTTAATTTATTTAAAGATTATTTTTGTGTATGGCATAAAGTAAGAATTCAATTTTAATTTCCTCCACAAAGTGTGACAATTTCTCAAATAATATATTAAATAACGTATCTTTTCCCCAATTGATTGATGACATCTCTATCATATGTCAAGTTCGTATATACATGAGTCTCTGCAGGTTCTATATTGTGATGTATTGGTTTATTTCTAACACTGTTACAACAGCATTATGATAAGTCCTTCTATCTGGTATGGTAAGGCAACTTCCCCATCATTATTGCTTTTCAAAAGGGTCCATCTTTCAAATAAATATCAGAATTATTTTCTCAAAGTTTCCACCAAAATTTTTCTGGACTATTGATTTTAATTGCTTTCAAATTAAAGACTCATTCAGAGATAATACACTTAAGATTCATTTCAAAACCCCAGTCTTAAGATTTCAATTCACAATTTCAATGTTTGTATTCCTGATTGTTTTAATGTCTCATTGTACTGAAATTTCAAAATAGACTTTAAAAAGTTGAGTTAAGCACTTAGCTAAAATTTTTGACAAAGAGCAAGGGAGCAAACCCAAATATGTAAGAAGAAATAAAGAAGAAAAATAATAAAAGAGCAAATGACGCTAGAGGTGATTAAAGAAACCAAACCCAGATTATTCCGATAATAAGAGAAAAAAACCTTGGACAAAACCCATAAAGAAAAAAATGCAACGTGACAGAATCCATGAAAAGAGAGAAAGAAACACAGAGATAACAATTTTTTAAGTAATTAAGGATGTTATGAAAAATGTGTATCCACAAATTTGAAAACCTAGGGTTTTAAAAATATATATTTCTATATCATTTAAATGATACAATGAAAAAGGGGCCCTGGCAGAGTTTTGTTAAAAGTTAAATACATGGCCAAGCATGGTGGCTCATGCCTGTAATCCCAGCACTTTGGAAAGCCAAGGTGGGCAGATCACCTGAAGTCAGGAGTTTGAGACCAGCCTGGCCAATGTGGTGAAATCCCATCTCTACTAAAAAATACAAAAATTAGCCAGGTGTGGTGGTACACAGCGGTAATCCCGTCTACTTGGGAGGCTGAGGTACGAGAATTGCTTGAACCCGGGAGGTGGAGGTTGCAAGATCATGCCACTGTACTCCAGCCTGGGCAAGACTCTATATCCAAAAAAAAAAAAAAAGTTATACACACACACACACACACCCCTACATATACCAAGCTAGAAACATGAAGTTTCTGTTTACATTCCTTTAAATTTCATACTTACTTTGGCATTCAATAAATTCATCAGTGTTGGCCAATTCTTTGATAAAATCCTTAAAATGCACCACTTCATCTTTAAAAAAAGGGAAGTAACAATTTAAATGCTGTTGTTAAAATGATCATTTGATGTTATAAAGCCAGAGCTATGAAATATGAAAATAAAGTGGAAGAATGAATTATCTTGTGTTGTATACGATATGCACGTCAGATCCAAATAAAAGCTGCCAGACATAAAACTGTGAAAATAAATTCCTTCAATACAAACTCATCAACTAAAAAATAGAAAAATAGTTTTGATATTTCTTTTAAAAGATAGGTAATTTAGTTGTATCGCCTTAGACATTTAGTTTCTTCTGACATACTCCAACTTTGTTAATTTAAAGTGAAATATTTACTCACAATTAGGATTGCTATTATCCAAAGCTTTCTGTATTTTATCATCTGTCAGACAGATTCCTACGGCATTTAAATTTTCCTGGAGAGCAGAAATGGCTGCAACATCATTTTTGTGAATGTTGTTGTAAAATTTATCTTCTGGGAGGAGATAATCACTTTCAGTTAGAAAGAAATTTTCATGTTTCTCCTTTATATTTTAAAGATAGTTGGTTAAAATTTCCCAACATATGAAATTACATTTAAGAAAAATGACAGTATTATTTATTTGTATTAATTTATGTCCTTCTCTGTTGCCAAAATAACAAGTTAGCTGACAAGAAATAGACACCAAAAAAATACAAATGTAAGTGATAAAATCTGGGGAAAGGAGGAGAGGAATAAAAAGAAGATAAAAAAGAGCAATAGATAAAACATATTTCTTAAGGTCATATACACAAATTTTGCAACAATACCAAATTTGTATACATTGAACAAAAGCTTTCAAAGTAAGTAAAGTAAAAACTGACATAATTAAAGGGGGAATAAATTATTCCACAGTAAAAATTGGGAATTTAAACACCTTGCTATCAGTAATTAATAGAACAAGTAGAATAAAAAACAGTAAGAATTAGAAGACCAGACCAGATTAGTAAATATTGTAACCTAATTAATATTTACAGAATGATACCCAATATATGCAGAATGCAAATTCTTTCAGATACACATGGAACATTCACTTAGCTAGACCATAACCAGGGCCGTAAATAAATCTTAATTAATTTAAGAATTTAAATCATGCAAAATGTATTCTCTGGCCAAACTTAATAAATTAGAAATCAGGTTTGGCACAGTGGCTCACACCTATAATCCCAACACTTTTGGAGGCCAAGGCAGGAGAATTGCTTGAGCCCAGGATTTCAAGACCAGCCTGAGACACAAAGTGAGACCATCTCTACCAAAAAAAAAAAAAAGTTTAGAATTAGCCAGGCATAGTGGTGTATGCCTGTAGTCCCAGTTACTTGGGAGCCTGAGGCAAGAGGCTGCTTTAGCCCAAGAGTTGAAGGTTGCAGTGAGCCATGATCGTGCCACCTGCACTCCAGCCTAAGCAACAAGCAAGACCCTTTCCCTAAAACAAATAAATAAATAAATTAGAAATCAGTAATAATTAAGATTTCTAGAAAATGTCCCAATATTTGGAAATTAAAGACTACATTTCTAAATAACTTGTACTTCAAAGAAAAAAAATAATTTGGTAAATTAGAAAATATTTTAGTAAATAATAAAGCACAACATAACATTTGTGAGATGCAATGAAAGACATATTAGGGGCCGGGTGTGATAGCTAATGCCTGTAATCCCAGCACTTTGGAAGGCCGAGGCAGGTGGATCACAGGTCAGGAGATCAAGATCATCCTGGCTAACATGGTGAAACTCTGTCTCTATTAAAAATACAAAAATTAGCCAGGTGTGGTGGCATGCACCTGTAGACCCAGCTAGGCAGGAGAATTGCTTGAACCCGGGAGGTGGAGGTTGCAGTAAGCTGAGATCACACCGCTGCACTCCAGCCTGGGTGACAGAGCAAGAATCTATCTAAACAACAACAACAACAACAACAAACCATTTGCAATTTTAAATGTTAGAAAAGAATAAAAATCAGTTATCTAAGCTTCTATCTTAACAAGCTAGCAATGAAGGGTAAATGAAGCCCAAAGTAAACAAAGACCAAGTGATAGTAAAAATAAAAATATAAACCAATGAAAAAGAAAAAGAGCAAAGTTAACAAAAATTAACAAAATCAACATTTGTGTAAAATTATTAATAAATTTAATAACCCCCTAGCAAGACTGGTTACAGACAAAAAAGAGAAAACAGAAATTACAAACATCAGGAATGAAAAATAAAAATAAGACATCATACTACAGACATTAAAAGGATAATAAGGGGCTATTATAACTTCATGACAATAAATCTGACAAATTACATAAAATAAATGAATTTTGACAAGACATAGTTCCACTTATAGAAAGTATATTTCTTCTTTATGATACTTACAGAAAGATATAGTAACAACTACAGAAAGATTTAGGAGGAGGCTTTAAACAGCTCTACATTCATTGAATAAATAGAGCTCAATATTTTAAATCTTCAGGAATATATGTCTCCACTGGTGAATTCTACCAAACATTTAATGAAAAAAAAACAAAACAAAACTCTAATCCTAATCATAAACTGATATGGTTTGGCTGTGTCCCTCCAACAAATCTCGCCTTGAATTGTAATCATCTCCATGTGTCAAGGGCAGGCCAAGTGGATATAATTGAATCATGGGGACAGCATCCCCATACTGTTCTTGTGGTAGTGAATAAGTCTCATGAGATCTGATGGTTTTATAAATGGGAATTCCCCTGCACAAGCTGTCTTGCCTGCTGCCATGTAAGAGGTGACTTTGCTCCTCATTCACCTTCCAACATGATTGTGAGGCTTCCCCAGCCATGTGGAACTGTGAGTCAATTAAACCTCTTTCTTTTATAAATTACCCAGTCTTGGGTATTTCTTTATTAGCAGCATTAGAACAAACTAATCCACAAACTCAACCAGAAATAAAAGCGGGAGGGAAAACTTCCCGATTCATTTTATGAGGCCAGCATAACCCTAACACCAAAATCTGAAAAAGACACTAAAGAAAATTGTAGACCAATATCCCTCATAAACATATACCCAAAAATCTTTAATAAAATATTAGAAAATAAATAAAGAGCTCTGTTGTATAACATGGCGATGTGACTACAGTTAATAACAATGTATAATGTTTTTGAAAATTGCTAAGAGAAAAGATTTTAAGTGTTCTCATCACAAAAATAGGTGAGGGAAAGCATATGCTAATTAGTTCAATTTAGCCATTCCACAATGTTTATACATATTTTGAATCACACAATATATAATACATATGATTTGTGTTTGTCCATTTAAAAACTAAAGGGTGACTATAGTTAATAATGTTCTGAATGTTCTCACTACAAAGAAATGATAAATGTTTGAGCTGATGGTGTGAAAGGAAAATAAATCTCAGTACCCCAAAATCACTAGGCTAAAGGGAAAAGTCAAGCTGGGAACTGTGTCAGGCAAACCCACCTCCCATTCTATTCCTAAATAAGACAGCAACAGAGATTAAAAAAAAAAAAAAAAAAAAAAAAAGCTACATAACTCCCTCACAATTTATCCATAAAAAAATTCCCTGCTTCAAGTTGTCTTTCCCCCACCCTTCCAGACCAAACCAATGTACATCTTGCATATACTCACTGATATCTCATATCTCCCTAAAATGTATAAAACCAAGCTGTGCCCCAGCTTGAAACAAAACAATATACATATTATCAAAGTTTCAGAAGGAGAAGAAAGAAATAAAGAAAAAGTATCTTCAAAGAAATAATGGAAGAAAACTTCTCAAGAAAATAGATATCCAGGAAGTCTAAAGACACAAAATAAGATGAATTCAAAGAGACTCACATTGGGATACATTACAATAAAATTGTCAAAACTTAAAGACAGAGAGATTTTTGAATGCAGCAAGGGGAAAAGTGACTTGTTAAGTATGAGGGAATCTTCATAAGACTCTCAGTAGATGTTTCAACAGGAACCTTGTAGGCCAGAAGGGAATGGGATGATATATTCAAAATGAGAAAAAAAATCCTGCCAACCAAGAATATTATACCCAGAAATCCTATCTTTCAAAAAATGAAAGAGAGATAAAGACTTTCTCAGACAAACAAAAGCTGAGGTAGTTCATTCACCAATAGATCTGCATTACAAAAAATGCTAAGGGGAATTCTTCGAGCTAAAGAAAAATGTAATTAGTAACATGAAAAACATATGAAAGTATAAAAGTAACCGATAAAAGTAAGTATATAACCAAATTCAAAACACTCAAATACCATAATGGCAATATGTAAATCAATTATATTCTCTAGTACAAAGATTAAAAGACAAGTCTATTAAAAACAGCTATAGATATAAAAATTTGGCAAGGAATACAACTTTTAAAACATGTAAAATGTGATATCAAAAACATAAAATGTGGGGGGAGGTAAAGTAAATGTGTAGAGTTTCTGTATGATCAAAATTAAATTATCACTTTTCAATAGCCTTTTATACATATAAGATGTTTATGTAAGCCCCAGTGTAACTACAAGGCAAAAGCCTACAGTAAATACACAAAAAATAGTAAGATTCAAAGCATACTACTACAGAAAACCATCAAAATACAAAAGAAGAAGCCAAGAGTGGAAGAAAGAAACAAAGGATATATAAAACAACGGAAAACAATGAAGAAATGGCACTAGTCAGTCCTTACTATCAATAATTACTCTGAATACAAATTAAATCCTCCAATAAAAAGGCATAGAGTGGATGAATGTACATAAAAAATAAGACCCAACTATATGCTAAACCCTAGAGACTCATTTCATCTTAAAGGACACTCATAGACTGAAAGTGAAGGGATGAAAAAAGATATTCCACAAAAAGGGAAACCAAAAGAGAACAAGGGTACTTGTATCACACAAAATAGATCTTAAGTCAAAAACTCTAAAAAGAGACAAAGAGGGTCATTATATACTGATAAAACAGTCAATTCATCAAAAAATGTATAAAAATTGTAAATACATGTGCTCCCAACATTGGAACACCTAAACACATAAAACAAACAATAAGAGATTTTAAAGAGACATAGACTACAATATTATAATAGTAGGAGATATCAAAATCTCACTTGCAACAATAGAGAAATCATCTAGACATAAAATCAGGAAACACTGGGCTTCTGTGTTTAAACTATGTTTTAGATCAAATGGACTAACAGCTGAAGAACGTGCATTCTTCTCAAGTGAACACAGAATATTCTCCAGTTAGAGAATATGTTAGGTAACAAAAGTGGTCTTAACAAATTTAAGAAGATTGAAATAATATTAAGTATCTTTTCAGACCACAATGGTATGAAACTGAAAATCAGTAATAGAAGAAATCATGGAAAATTCACAAATACGTGAATATTCACACAATATGTTCCTGAACAACTATTGGGTCAGAAATGAAATTAAAGGGAAATTTAAAAATATCTTGAGAGAAATGAAAATGGAAATACAGAATATGAATACATCAGGAGCACAGTAAAAGCAGTTCTAAAAGACAAGTTTATATCTACATAGTAAGGACTTACTAGTGCCATTAAATGCCTACATTAAAAAAAAAAAAAGATCTCAAATAAACAACCGAATGCTATACCACAAGGAACTTGAGAAAGAAGAACAAATTAAGCCCAAAGTTAACAGAAGAAAGGAAATAACAAATATATAACAGAAATAAATGAAACGGAGACCAGGAGACTAGAAAAACAAGATAAAAGATTAACAAATCTAAGAGTTGAGGTTTTTTAAAAAGACAAACAAAACTGACAAACTCCCATGGCAGACAATATCCCTGGTGAATACAGACACAAAAATCCTCAGCAAAGTTTTATTAAATTAAATTCAGCAATACAGAAAAGGCATGATACAGCATGATAAATGAGATATATCTCAGAAATGCAAGATTGGTTCAATCTTTAAAAGCTAATCAATGAAATTCACCATATCAACAGATAAAGGAAAACTATATTATCATATTAATAAATATGCAAAAAGCATCTGATACACATCAACATCCATTCATAACAACTCTAAGCAAATTGAAATAGAAGAAAAATTCCTCATTGTAATAACAGGCATACATTTTAAAAACCTACAGCTAAAGTCAAACTTAATGGTGAAAGACTGGATGATTTCCTCCTAAGAACAAGAAACAAGAAGAGATATCTGTTTTCACACTCCTATTAAATATCACACTAGACAGATCCTAGCCAACACAATCATGGGAATGGGAGAGAGAAATAAAAGACATACTAATTAGAAAGAGAAAAAAGAAAACTGTCTTTTTTCACAGATGACTATATACACAGAAAAGCCCAAATAGTTTACTCAAAAAGCTACTAAACCTATTGAGTTCTTTAATGTTACAGAACACAAGGTCAACATGCAAAAATCAGTTACACTCTTATGATTATGAATAATCAGAAATGTACAATTTCAAAGGACCCTGTGTGTGTGTGTGTGTGTGTGTGTGTGTGCATGCACATGCACACGTGTGTAAAATAAAATACAGGTTTGTAAGCTAAAAACTATAACAACATTGTAGAGAAAAATCAAAGGTGAGCTATAAGGAGAGAGAGAGGTTGTGTTTATGGATCAAAGATTCAATATTGTTAAGATTTTGATTCTCCCTAAATTGATCTATAAATTAAACACAGTTCCAACCAAAATCACAGAAATTCTAAAATTCTAAAATTTGTAAAGGAAAATTAAAAACAAGAAGATTTGCAACAATATTGAAAATGAATGATATTAAAATATTCAAACTACCTAATTTTAAGACTTTCAATAAAACTATAGTAATCAAAACAGTGTAATAATAATGAAAGAACAGATCCACAAATCAATACAACACAATAGAGAGCACAGAAATAGACCCACATATACATAGTTAATTGATTTTTGACAAAAATACAAAGGCAATTCAAGGAAGAAAGAATTTGTACTGGAACAATTAAACACACGTTTGCAAAAACAAAAAAAAAAGTGAATCTCCACCAATATAAAATCTTCATTTTATACAAAAATTAACTTGAATAATAGCCCTAAATATAAAATCTAAGACTATAAGACTTCTATAGAAAAAAGAATGGCGATGGTTGCAGAACATTACAACTGAACTATACACCTAAAAATGGTTAAGATGGAGGTGGGCGCAATGGTGCACACCTGTAGTCACAGCTATGCCAGAGACTGAGGCAGGAGGATCATTTGAGCCCATGAGTTCATATAGAGACCTCAGAAACCACTTCTTATCTTAAAAAGAAACCAGCTGGGTGTGAGGGCTCACACCTATAATCCCAACATTTTGGAAGGCCAAGGTGGGCAGATCATTTGAGGCCAGGATTTCGAGAACAGCCAGGCCAGCATGGCGAAACCCCAACTCTACTAAAAATACAAAAATTAACCAGGTGTGGTGGTACGCACCTGTAGTCTCAGCTACTCAGGAGGCTGAGGTAGAAAAATCACTTGAACCCAGGGGGCAGAGGTTGCAGTGAGCCAAGATCACACCACTGCACTCCAGCCTGGGCAACAGGGCAAGACTCCATCTCAAAAAAGAAACCTCCCCAGTAAGTGTAAGGAGACCCTAAGAAAGGAAATGACTGCCAGTGTAAATGGAGCAGAGCAACACCAGGTATCACGTCAAGCAGCTGTCTTTAGAGACATTTCGCAGAAACAGTATCGAGGCTACGGAGTGAACCTTTACCTTTCGTGTCCTGGAAACAATGCCACCACAGAGGACTGAATTTGCAGTGGCTGCCAACATCCCAGACTGTGAAGCTGATGTTTTTATATTCGACTATTTCCATACAGAAACCTAAATGAAATATGGGGAAAATGTTTAATTATGATTTGTGCTGGTTGAACAATTCAAAATGATTTCAACATGTGGATAGTATTTTTAATTTACAAAGCAGCCTGCTAGTCAAAGAGCTATAGCCTTCAAAGAGAATGTGCTGGCCTACTCTTCCATTCATCAGGACAGGTGTCTCAAACCTTCTCTACTCTCCAACCTCCAGCCATGAACCTGCCCTTTCTCTCAGCAGGAGTCTATCACAGTGTAGTTCAGATCAGAGAATCCAGCGATGGGACGGACTTCCACTTCCACCACACAGTTTAAAAGGCAACCTACGTCTTCACTCACGCTTTTCTTCCTCCCTCTTGGAGCAATGGAAGACAGTAACTCTGTTCCATAAACTCCCTCCATCTATGAGCCAGACCCACTCCACCCAGGCTGCCTGGAACCTTTTACTATTCCTATTCTCTCCCATATCTGAATATCTCCAATCTGT
>PVKV010037367.1:0-14866 GCA_004027835.1 Alouatta palliata
GGGTGTGCCCGTGTCCTGTCTTCTGTGTGTGCCCAGAGGAGGTGGGTATACCCATGTCCTGTCTTTTGTGTGTGCCGGGGAGGTGGGTGTGCCCATGTCCTGTCTTCCATGTGTGCCAGGGGAGGTGGGTGTGCCCATGTCCTGTCTTCTGTGTGTGCCAGGGGAGGTGGGTGTGCCCATGTCTTGTCTTCCGTGTGTGCCAAGGGAAGTGGGCCTGGCTGTGTTCTGCCTTCTGTCTTTGTTCATCTGTAAACTCTGTAAACATCCGTCCTTCCCTCCCACCCCCTGAGACGGAGTCTCAGCCTGTCACCCAGGCTGGAGTGCGATGGTGAGATCTCGGCTCACTGCAGCCTCCGCCTCCCAGGTTCAAGCCATTCTCCTGCCTCAGCCTCCTTAGTAGCTGGGATTACAGGCACACACCACCACACCCAGCTAATTTTTTTTGTATCTTCAGTAGAGACGGAGTTTCATCATGTTGGCCAGGCTGGTCTTGAACTCCTGACCTTGTGATCCACCCGCCTCGGCGTCCCAAAGTGCTGGGATGACAGGTGTGAGCCACCGCGCCTGGCCTGTAGATGTCCTTTATGTGGTTACGTGTGCCATGTTTTTGCTCGTGTCTCTTTCAGTGATGTTGCTGTTTGCAGAGGCCCCCGTGCCCGGGACCAAGACACCATCTGTGTGGTCAGCACAGGACGGCCATGGGGTGTCCCATGGAGAAATGTGCATGTGGGTGACCTGCCTCTGGGCGGGAGCTCTGGCACCGCCAGCTGTGAGCTCGATGCTACGGGATCAAGAAAACATGCTCAGCACGGTGTCTCGGAATAGGGCCACACATAAAGCATGGCCGGGTATTGATCTGGATGGAGCTGTTGTGACCAGAGGTGGCAGGAGCTCCCTGTGCCACCCCCAGGAGCAGCGGGTCCCTGTGCAGAGGCTTCCTAGACAGAACCCGGGGGCAGCGAGGGTCAATCTGTGCCCTGTCCTCTTGCTGCTGCGGTGACGCTCCCCCGGGGCCACGCCTCTTCTCGTGTTCCGGTGCGTCTCTGCATCCCCCTCACCCCTTTGCCAGCGGGGGATGCCTGGATGCTCCTCGGCAGGCCCGTGACCTCAGCCGTGTGGCCTGGAGTGGGGCCGTGGAGCCCCAGGATCTGCAGATGTCCTTTTTGCAAGCCCTGCGGCCGGCCTCTGGGATGGGCCTCGGGCAGCCTGCAGGGCCCAAGCCTCCTGTCCTCACCGGCAGTGGCTGTACCCTGTCCCTCCAGCGTCTGCCCCTCCACACTGAGTGTGGACAGCCGCGTTCATCTGACTCCGGCCTCGTGAGCCTGCCAGGTGCCCTCCTTCTGAGAATCACCGGGTCTCCGCTGCTCACTTCTTCCAGGTTCTCTGACGTTTTCGTATCAGTTTCTGAAGCCTGCTGACGTGCTCAGCCTCTCCATGTGCGGGGCCTGGGGTGCAGGTGCAGCTGTGCTGTTCCCCATATGACGATCCCATGACCTTTCATTCCTAGTTTCGAGTTATTTTAAAAGGTAGCCATTGAACTTTCTGAGAAGCATTTTCAAGTCTTTTGAGACAATTGTGCGGTTTTCCTCCCGTGGCTCCTGGCAGAACTAGCCACAGGGGTGGGTCTTCTGGCGTGGAGCTCTCCCAGCCAGCCTGGCCGCCTTCACACAGCGCCACTTAAGGTGCATTGTTGAATTCAGTCGGTGGCATTTTGCTTCCATGGATGCAGCTTGCCTGTGACACACACACACGCACAGCCACCCATGCGTGTCCAGGACGCTCTTCTCTCGTGCTTGCCTGTGACACACACACGCACAGCCACCCATGCGTGTCCAGGACACTCTTCTCTTGTGCTGCCTGCGAGAGCTTTATTTTGTCATCCCGGTTTTGGGGCTTTGCGTGTTTGTCTCTTGACAATGTTCATGTTCAAACCTGAGCCCCGATGGCAGGACTAAGAGAGGGGCCTGCGGGAGATGGTCATGTTTTGGGGCTCTGCCCTCCTGGCTGGGATTAGGGCCCTCACAGAGGGTTCCGAGGGCCTGGGCCACTCGGTTCTGCTCTTTCACAGGGTGAGGACCCAGTGAAAGGGCATCATTGTGGGAGCGGAGCCTGGGCCCTCGCCAGACACCCACCTGCCGGCGCCTCGACCTGGGCCTCCAGTCCCCGGTACATTTCTGTTCTTTGTAAATTTCTCGGTCTGCGCGTTTTGTTACAGCGGCAGGGCCAGGACCAAGACAAGAGTTAGCCATGCCTTGCACACAGAGAGGGGAGTAGCTGGTCCCTGCCAGGTGGGAGGGCGGCAGGAGCTGCCTCCGCTGACGCTTCGGTCACTGGGGAGGGTGGGAGGCCGTGCAAGTGTGTGCACAGATGTGTGTGCTTGTGTGAGCACGCCTGTGTTAGTGAATTTGTGCAGACAGGTACACACGCATAGTAGGCCATCTCGTGTGTGTTGGCATGTGTGTGCAGTTGGGTGCCATGTGCCTGTGTGTGTCCGTGTGTGCTTGTGTGTATACGTGAGTGTGTGATCATACGCCTGTGAGCATGTGAGCGCCCACGTTTGTGCAGGTGAGTGGGTGCAGGTGTGCACCCGTGTGCGCTGTGTGTCAATGTGCTGGTGTGTGTCTGCTTGTGAATGCCGTGCGCAGGTGGGTGCTGTGTCAGTGTGAGCATACGTGTGTGGCGTGCAGCAGCACGGTCGAGAGCATGTTTCTGTGCACGTGTGTGCTGGCACAAGGCTGTGTGCATCTGTGCAGCTATCATTTGTGCACCCACATATGTGATTTTGCAACTGGGTGTGATGTGTGAGGGCAGGTCAGTGGGGTGTGCACATGTGTGATATGTGCGTGTGTGTCTGTGGGGCGCCGGGCTCACCCTCCAAGTGTGCTGGCTGAGGGCACTCGGCCCTGGCTGGGCGTCTCGGGAAGCTCTGCGGGAGCCCAGCAGCTACTTTAACCTTCACTGGCAGCACCGTGAGAGGTCCCGCACGACCGGGTGTAAATACAGCAATCCACACTTCAGATAAATACAAGATGCATCAAAAGATTTAAGGCACCTGTTGTGTATTTAAAAGAATTATATCTTGTTTATGGTTCAGTATAAAACGCAGAGCTGATTTATATAGCAGCTGGCCCATCGCAGAGGAAATCTCATTTCAATCATAAATGGCAGGGTTTGATTTAAGAATTCATTCTTTAATGGGTCTGCAATGTTCAAATTTAAACCCATTCAATTCATCAGCCAAATATTCAATATGGGCACAGGGAACTCATTTAGGCAAACAGGGACTTTTAATATAAATTTTCCGGGAGATTTCTCCATCGATTCTGCAGTTTAGTGCAAAATGATTTGTGCGATACATTCTTGGGGATCAATGCCGCTGGTCAATGGCTCCTATAAAACCGCCTCCCCCGCCCGGCACGGGTCAAGGAACTTTGGCTCTCGGGGAGCTGCTCGGCCGGATGGCAGTGCTCGGCCAGAGTCATCCCTTCTCTCCGTGGGTGCCGCCGTCCACCACCCACCTGCTGGCAGAGGGGCTGCCTCCAGCCTGTGCTGAGAATCCAGGGCATGGCCGGGGTGGGGGCCCTCACGCTCCATGCTGGCCCCTTGCCCACTGAGTGGACAGAGACCGCAGGGCTCAGGAGCCGGGGCCCCCACGGGGGCTTCTCTGCTGCTGGCATGGAGCTGCCTGGCACGGTGCTGCCTGCCCAGGCCGTGGTGCCTGCCTGTGTCTGGAGGCCCAGCAGGGGCTACATGAGGCCTTTGAACCTGGAAGCTGCTCGTCTACTTGTGCACTGGGGCACCTCAGGAGAGGCTCTGCCAGCCAGCGTAGGTCAGCTCGGGCCCCTGCCCCGGGGCAGTGAGGAGCCTCTGTGACCTGAGCGGCCCTTGTGGCCTGAGCTGGGTCAGCGGGCTGCTCTGCAGGACAGGCCAGGAGGGCGGGGACAGACTGACCACTGAACACCAAGGTTCGAACTGAGGCGGTGTCCCCTCCAGCCAGGGGTGTCTCTAAGGGCCCAGGGACAGACCCCACACCCCCAGATCCTGGCCCATGCAGTGCTGCAAGGACTGGGCTGAGCAAGGGAAGTGAGGGCCACACACAGTGTCGCTGCCTGGCGAGGACGTCGCCCACTGGGCTCCTGCTTCCTGTGAGCCGGGCTGGGTGCACCCAGGGCGGCCCAGAGGCCCCGTCCATGCCCCCACTCGCCACCTGGGGCCCCGAGATCTGCCAGGGGTCACCAGGCGGGGTTCAAAGCCATGTGGTCCAGCCCACCTCTGTGTGGCCGGCAGGTGCCAGCGACAGGGCTGTGCCCAGAGCGGGGCAGGTGCTTGGAGCGGGGGCACCTGAGGGCCTCGGGGGTGCCGGGGGCAGGGCTGGTCCAGGGGTGAGTGGGGGGCAAGAAGAGGACAGCGGGGTCTGGGCTGGGGGCAAGGGCCGGTGTGTTGAGTGTGGCCGCAGAGCCTGGCAGGGCAGGTGGGGGCGCTTGGCTGCTCCACCCTGTGGGGGCCGTGAAGTGGGAGAGATCCTGTGAGATGCCCCTCCAGCCTCAGCCTGGGGACATAGCCGCCTTGGCCGCCAGCCCAGCCCAGGTGCCCAGGCCTCCATCCCCCGACTCAGGCTGCCCCTCATGTCATGGAGTCCCTCCCGAGCTGGCATGACCCGCCTGGGGACTTTGCAGTCACTCCCAGGTGACTTCCCAGTCACCCTGGGCTGCCCCCTCTGCCCTCCCTGCTGTCCGCCAGGCCTCAGTCCGGCCCTCCCAGTGTTGGGCACCTCTTGCTGTTGTGGCCCTGAAAACAGGGCTCCCCAGTCTGTCTCCGCGGCCCTCGAGGGGCCATGCCTGGGTGTCTGACAGGCACACATTTGTTCGTCCCACCCTCGCCCGTCTCCCCTTGGGCTCACCTGCACAGGGGTGTCTGGAGGCAGGTGGTGGGTCTTCCCACAGGCAGCGGGGATCCGGGGGCCGGGACAGGAGAAACTGTTGGTGTGGGGGCAGCACGGTGAGGGGCATAGGGAGGGGTGGGGAAGGGGGAGGAGCCACTGTGGACAGGCCCAGCCCCGGGTGCCCCCTTGGCACTGAGCTGCAGGGGTCAGCATTTGTTATGGGGGTTATGGGTGCTCATGAGCCTAGGGAAGCTGCAGGGGCTGAGATGCCCATCTCAGGGCCACCACACAGCCCTGGTTTCCAGGGAGGCCGTATCAGTCTGTTCTCACGCTGCTGTAAACAACTGCGCTAGACGGGGGCATTTATAAAGGAAAGAGGTTTATTACTATTATTATTATTTTGAGACAAAGTCTCTGTCACCCAGGCTGGAGTGTAGTGGCTCAGTCTCAGCTCACTGCAGTCTCTGCCTCCTGAGTTCAAGAGATTCTGCCACCTCAGCCTTCCTAAGCAGCTGGGATTACAGGGACCCACCACCATGCATGGCTGATTTTTGTATTTTTAGTAGAGACAGGGTTTTACCATGGTGGCCAGGCTGGTCTCAAACTCTTGACTTCAGGTAATCTTCCCACCTCGGTCGCCCAAAGTGCTGGGATTACAGGCGTGAGCCACTGCGCCCAGCCAGGAAAGAGGTTTAATTGGCTTACTGTTCCATGTGGCTGAGGGGCCTCAGGAAACTTAGGATCACGCTGGAAGGCTCCTCTTCACAGGGTGGCAGGGGAGAAAATGCCCCTGGCAAAGGGGAAGCTCCTATAAAACCATCAGATCTCGTGAGAAGTCACTCCTTGTCACCAGAACAGCTGCACCCAAGATTCCGTTACCTCCACGGCCTGTGGGGATTATGGGATCGCAATTCAAGATGAGATTCCGGTGGGGACACGGGCACACCCTCTCTGAGGCCCTGGGGCAGGCGCAGGCCTGGCATCCCGTGGGCACCATGAGGCCCGGAGCCTGTCGGGACCCGGGGGCCGGAAGGTGGCCCGAGGGGGCTGGTGAGGGAAGGGGGTGAGGGGCTGGCCATGGACCCCAGGCCCTGGGCTCTGTACCTGGGAGTGGGGGACCCCAGGCAGGAGACACAGCCCTGCCTGACCCACAGCCCGAGGCTGGCAGTGAGGCTGGACCTGCACAGGCCTCTCCCCCCCAGCCCTCGGGGGGCTCCGGAGCGGGAGCCAGGCTCGGGCCTGCAGCGCTGCTGGGCTCGGTTCCGGGGGGTTCAAGGCTGAGCCTGAGCTGCGCCGGCCGTCTGCGTCTCTCCCTCCTGCTCCTCCGTGGGCCCCGCCTCCGAAGCGGCATGGTCCCGGTCCCCGGTGCCTGGTCCCTCTGTCCTGTATGCCCTCGGCCTGCCCAGCATACGAGGATTCGCTAGGAATGAAAAGCAGAGCCCATATTGATTTCATTTCCAAATTATTCATCAGCTTCACAGCTCAGCAGAAGCGTTGCATGGTTCAGCTTGGCCAGATCCAAACGGCTCTCCCTGCGGCCAGCGGGTGAAGGACGGGCAGTGACGGACGGGGCTGAGGCCAGGCTTGGTGGGCAGCGGGGCTCAGACGCCGGAGCTTTTACTAAGCTGAATGTGGGGCACGGCGGCAGGACCCTCCGTGGGTTTCAGCTGCTGGCCGTTCTGACCTCACTGCATCCAAGCTTCACCCACCACTGGGCCCTCCCGCCAGGGGCCCCGCCTCTTGCCACAGAGCCTCGCAGGAGCCAGCAGGACAGGCCCTGGGACAGCAGAGAGCAAGACGGCTGCAGCCCCACCGGGCCGGCGCCTGGACGCGGAGGGGCCCATGACGTGGAAACAGCAGACCCACACATTCTCACGCCACAGTCACCTCTGTGGAGGGAATTGTGGGGCTGGGGGCACCCAGGATGGGGCTCTCTCAGGAAGCCATGTTTACACGGAGGTCTGGAGGTTCAGGAGGGGTGGCCTGGGATGGGGGTCTCAGGGTGCAGGCACGGCAGGTGCAGAGACCCTGGGTGGGGAATGCATAGGAGACCGCAGAGGTCGGGAGGGGTTGGGGAGACCAGAGGGGCCACGGGGCACCGTCAGTGGCTGAGCTAGGGTTTTGCTGTCTGTCCTGGGAGGGTGAATTTCTGTTTTTGTTTTTGTTTTTGAGACAAAGATTTGCTCTGTCACTGAGACTGAAGTGCAGTGGCACGATCTCATCTCACTGCAACCTCCACCTCCCGGGTTCAAGTGATTCTCCTGCCTCAGCCTCCCGAGTAGCTGGGACTACAGGTACGCAGCACCATGCTGGGCTAATTTTTGTATATATATATATTTAAGGTGGAGTTTTGCTCTTGTTGCCCAGGCTTGAGTGCAGTGGCGTGATCTTGGCTCACTGTAACCTCCACCTCCCAGGTTCATTTGATTCTCCTGCCTCAGCCTCCCGAGTAGCTGGGGTTACAGACATGTACCACCACGCCTGGCTAATTTTGTATTTTTAGTAGAGACAGGGTTTCTCCATATTGATCAGGCTGGTCTCAAACTCCCGACCTCAGGTGATCTGCCGGCCTCTCTCTACTCTCAAAGTACTGGGATTATAGGCATGAGCCACTGTGTCCGGCTTTTTTTTTTTTAGATGGGGTTTTGCTCTTGTGGCCCAGGCTGGAGTGCAATGGCGAGATATCGGCTCACCGCAACCTCTGGCTCCAGGGTTCAAGCAATTCTCCTGCCTCAGCCTCCCAAGCAGCTGGGATTACAGGTGAGCTCCACCACGCCTGGCTGATTTTGGATTTTTAGTAGAGACGGAGTTTCTCCATGTTGGTCAGGCTGGTCTCAAATTCCTGACTTCAGGTAATCCGCCCGCCTCGGCCTCCCAAAGTTGCTGGGATTACAGGCGTGAGCCGCTGCGCCTGGCCTGGGAGGGTGAAGCCAGGGTTTGGCATGCGTTGATTTCCACAGGAGGGAAGTGGCTTAGGGAACACCAGTGTTGTGGGAGGCGGTTTGGGGGAGGTGGCCTCACTTAGGTCGGAACAGATGAAAGGATGTGATGTGGAGAATTCACTTCAAGGTGCTCTGGGGGGCGGGTGGGGAGATGGAGCCACTTTGCTCCTGAGTTGACGAGTGAAGGCCACGGGGGAACGGCATGAGGTCCCGTGGTACAGGTCTCACTTCTTTTGTGTACGCATGCATGTTTCCATAATAATAAAATAAAAACTGGAATGAGACGTCCATTAGGATGGCTGTGATTAAAATAAAAACCTAGAAAGTGGCAGCAACCCTCATGCCCTGTTGGTGGGAATGCCACGTCGTGCAGCCGCCGTGGGGAAGAGCTTGGCAGCTTCCAAAGCATCAAACAGAACCGCCACGTGCTCCTGAAATTCCGCCTCCGGTGTGCACCCAGGGGTGTCGGAAGAAGGCGCTGGGACGGCGGTCCGCACCCACATTCACAGTGGCCCATTTCAGCATCGCTGGGACGCATGGCAGCCACATCCCTCGGCAGGGGTGCTTCACAGTGGTCCAGCCATGCGGTAGACTATTATTCGGCCGTGAGAAGAGTGGGATTCTTTGATGCACTTGGAGAAGGCACACCTTCAGGACACCTGCTGAGTGAATACGCCATCGTGAGAGGACCCCGCCACGGAATTGCACTTGAGTCGTGTGGTCCGCAGGATGAGCACCTCACAAACTCTGTGGGTCCGGGGGCCTGGCTCAGTCCTCTCTGCAAAACAGTGGGGCTTCTAGAATTTTCAGGGCCTCAGCTCTCGGCCGTCTTAGCAGCCCGACGAGGAGCCCGTGGCGGGGAAGAGCTTACCGTGGAGGGCTTGGGAGTGTGGCTTTTGTCTTGTGGCACAGACCCCAGTCAGAGTCATAGGAGCCTGCAGCATTTTGGAGAAAATTCCCTGCATGGCCCTGCTAGGCCAGCTAATGTCAGTTATGTCGCCCAAAAGCAAGGAGAGCGTTTCCAGATCTGGCTAAAAAGGACAGGAGTGGGACAAGGTCCCCCTGTACTCCCATGGGGAAGGGCAAGGCAAGAAAACCCTTTTGTAGCACAGACAGGCTCCATTTTACAGAAAGGGAAGGAGACTCTGAGGGCTGGGCCAGGCATGAAAGCCACCAGGCCTCAAAAGTGCAGTGCTGTGGGTGCCCTAGGCTGTCCCACCCTTGAGTGCCGGGCTCGGGCAGAGCTCACCCTGCATGGCCGACAGGAGCCTGGCTCTCTGGGGTGTGCAGAGGAGGCACCACGAGGAGCCGCATCCACACATGGACCAGTAGGGAGAGGGGTGGGAATTGCGGCCGGAGGGCGACTGTGGCTGAGCAGCTTTTCCAAGGTTGATGTGGGCCATCCCATGCTCGTCTTCCCCTGGGCCTCTGACACCCCGACTCCGAGGCAGGGTCCGTGCCCAGCGCCTGAAAGCTGAGCGCAGGGTCCTTTGGTGGAAGTGGAATGGCCGACTCCAGGCTGGGTCATGGCACCGCTGTCTCCTGGGTTCTCTGGGGCACCTGCTCCTGGGACCCGGTGCTGGGCTAGGAGGAAGCCCCTGCCTCACAGGGAGGATGGGGAGGCCACGCCGGCAGTTCCCGCTCCAGGCCCAGCTGAGGTGGCCCCATCAACAGCAGCACTGCCTGAACGCACGGCCAGGGCGCCTGTAGGTAGCTCCAGCCCCCGCCTGGGCGTCGTCCCAGCCGGTGCCCACACATGCTGGAGAGGAGGCAACCCCGCGCCCACAGCCTGCTCTGAATTCTGTCCTGGAGGCGGTGGGCACCGTGAAGTCTTCAGGTGGAGGCCGCTCAGCTTTGGAGTGGTTTGTGCGGCCGCGGTAGACCCTGAACGCCACACTCTGCAGCCAGGCGGACCCGGTGTCCTCAGGTGGCGGAGTAGCAGAGTCTGGCTCTGGGCGAGCCGCCGGGCATCCCAGAGAGAAGGGCAAGTTCCTGCCCCGGAGGAGATGTGTGGGGGGGGCAAGAGGGGGCAGCCAGCGCCAGGGGAGTGGAGGTCCTGGGGGAGCTGGATGCAGTGCTGTGGGGGGGAAGAGCATGGGGGAGCCACCGCGGTGTGGGGGTGGCCTCGCTGCTCTAGGCTGGAGATGGCTGTTCCGGAGTGCGGTGGGGCTGCAGCGGGCGCTCTGGGGAAGCAGGAGGAGGCAGGAGGGTGTGGGAGCGGCGGCAGCCTGGGGAAGGGCCCCAAAGGATGGCTGTGTCCGTCGGAGGAAGGGGGCAGTGCAGTCCCTTGAGTCCTGGGGTTAGTCGGGTGGCCATGTGGTCACAGCACTTGTTGGAATGAGGGAGTGGGGGGCTTTGGCCCACTTGAGTCTCAGTTGCAAGGCCAGGGCACCTGTGGCTTTGTGAGTGGGGGCTCCCTGGGGTCCCTCGGTGATGTACTGACCTTGGGTGTCTCCCACGCCCTGCACACAGAGGCCCCCTCCTGCCCACGGTTCAGGACCCTCCACATTCCTATCCTATTCCAGGCTCTAGGATTGCACCCTCAAACAGCACCGGGTGCCCCCACCCAAATCTGTGCAGGCGACCTCCTGCCTACACCCCCCAGCCCTCCCCATCTCCTCCCACCCACACCCCCCAGCCCTCCCCATCTCCTCCCACCTGCCATCACTGCACACGTGGGGTCCTACCTGGCCAGCCCTGGGTGGCACTGGCCACCTCGAACCTCCTCCCCGCCCACCCACACAGCCTGGAACCATCCTGCTTCTCCACCAGGCAGCCCCTTCCCGGGGGCAGGACCTTTCCTCGGGGCTCCTGTCCACCCCAAATGTTTAGAGTTGGGGGCAGCTGGGCAGGGACCCTGCCTGGACCACCCTGTGATGATGGGCCCAGTGTGGTCTGGGTGGGAGTCTCTGAGGGCAGCTGGTGGGGCTTTTCTGGCAGGCTGGAGGCAGCAGCCATGCTCATGAGGGCTTGTGAGAGATGGGAGCCCTCCACCTGCCTGGCCCAAGGTGGCCTCAGCCCATTGCCCCTGACAGCCGACACCGGCCAATGTGATGTGGGGACTGCAGCGACGGCTGCCTTCTCCTGCTTCTCATAGGGCCCTGCCCAGGGCACCCCCAGCCTCTGGCCTCCACAACCTGGGCTCCCAGGGCCACGTTTTGTGACATTGCTTCTTCCGCTTTAAATCTGCGTAATGCTGGGCGCGGTGGCTCACGCCTGTAATCCCAGCACTTTGGGAGGCTGAGGCGGGCAGATCACGAGGTCAAGAGATCGAGACCATCCTGGCCAACACGGTGAAAACCTGTCTCTACTAAAAATACAAAAAAATTAGCTGGGCGTGGTGGCACGTGCCTGTGATCCCAGCTACTTGGGAGGCTTGAGGCGGAAGAATCGCTTGAACCCAGGAGGCGGAGGTTGCAGTGAGCTGAGATTACGCCACTGCACTCTAGACTGGTGACAGAGCAAGACCTCGTCTCAAAAAAAAAAAAAAAAGTCTGCGTAACCCTTGGGGCAATTTCAGCACACCCTGAGGGGGCTCCTCAAGCTGCGAGGGGCACACACTTGGCTGCTGGGCGGTGGGGGCTGCCCTGGTGGGAGCCGGGTCAGTGGGGACAGGGATGCTTGGGAGGGACTGGGCTGCCTTCACCACCTGGAGCCAGGCTGGAACCTTCCAGGGCCGGGGTCTGTAGAGGGAGGAAGCCTCTTGGGGCCATCGGCAGAGGGATGGGGTGCCGGGCCCCACCCTGTCCCTGAGAGGCCCCAGGCCATCACTACCCACTGGGTTCTCCAGCCCCGGTCAGCAAAGCATCCTCCCCTGTCCTGTGATGGTGGCCCAGCAGCCTCTGTCCCGGCCTCTCTGCCACTGTGGTCGGCTCTGCCTCCAGACCTGGAGCAGGGACTGCAGCTGGCCTGGCTCTTGTGGGCCCCTTGAAGGTCTGGCTCTTCTTGGCAGCCCCACACCCCATGTCTCCTCCAGGGAAACTGAGGCACAGAGAGGTTCCTCACTACCTGGCTCACCCGCTCATACACAGCTGGGATCCAGGAAATGTAAGCTCTGAACTCAGCGCCCCCGTGGGACGGCCGGGAGAAGGGAGATGGTGGAGGATGGAGCAGACGGGAGGTGCCCCCATGACCAGAGTGCTGTGGCTGGCCTGGCCAGGGGACAAAAGGGGCGTCCTGGAGTGGTGTGAGCCTTGACCCTGGTGGGTGGGCTTCCCAGCAGCCCCTCCTGCTGGAGCCGGCTCCTGCTGCCCTCAGACCCCTCCTGTGGCTCCAGTGGCGCCTCCTTCCCATGGTGGGTGGGCCGAGACCCCCGGGGCCTGGGACCGTCACACCTGCGCTTGCCGCCGCCGGGCCCTACGGGGGTGCTGCTCGGCCTGGCCTCGAAGCTCGTGCTTGGTGGGGAGGGGGCGCGCGCGGGGCCCAGACCTGAAATAATTCACTTTCCCTCCCCCCAGCTTTGAAGCGAGTCAATTTTTCAAACCACATTTACTCTCTTATTGCTTATTTTCGGGCAGCAGCAGCAATTTTCGAGGCCGCTGCCGATACCCACCTCAGATATCTCTCGGGTCACCTGTCATTCCAGAAAGGTCAGCGATTCATTTGAAGTTTCATCACTCTTCACATACGCAGGCAGACACACCGTTTCATTCATCGCAGCCTTTTGTGGGCCAGAGACCCCAGCCTGTCGCCTCCTTCCTGGCCAGGGAATTGACGGTGAGGCCGGCGCCTCTGCCTGTCCTGGTACCCACCCTCTCCTTGCCCCCGCAGCCACCTAAACAGACTTTCATTTGGAGGCAATTTGGAAGGTGGGGGTCCAGGTCCCCCGTTGGGGCATCTTGCCCCAGGTCTCTTAAAATGGAATTATCTTATTATGCCAGGGCCCCCTGCTTCTCTGCCCAGCCGCTGTGTGGATGATGCCACCAGATGTGCCTGAGGCAGGCCTGGCCCTGGGTGCAGCCACCGGTACCACCGTGAACCAGCCCCGGTGCCCTGGGATGCCAAGGTGGCACCCAGCATCCCAACCCTCCCACCTATCCTCCCTGAGCTAGACCAGCCCTGCCCATGCCAAGGCGGCACCCATCCCCCCACCACCTCTCTGAGCTGGACTGGCCCCGCCGGTCTCGTTTGGCACCTACTCCCATCGGGCATTTTGGGCTAGGCAGCTCAGCCCCTGCCTTAGTTTGGGGTCCCAGGAGGGACACATCCTCCCTGCAAGGAGCTTGCAGCCCAGGGATGGGGGTGCCAGGGGAGGGCAGGAGAAACAGGCATTGCTCCTGGGGAACTGGCGCTCCTGGCAGGTCTTGAGGGTTGGGCACTGCAGACAGGGCTCAGCCTATTCTGCAGACTTTTCCAGGTCGGTGGGGGCGCAGCACCTGGGAGGGGGCGGCAAGGCATGAGGGGGCAGGAGGCCCAGGAGCTGGGGGACAGGGGCCGGGTGTCCCTCAGAGCTCCTGCCGACACGCCCTGACCGCTCATCCCGGGGCTGTGTGGATGGTGGATGGGCCCTCAAGGGCAGTGTGGCGGGAAGAGCAGCTGGAAGAGCCAGGGCCCTGTCTGGTGTCCCCATTGTAAGGGCCACCCCCCCCGGAAAGCAGTGCCCAGGAAAGTGCAGATTTTTCCTGCGTCCTGGACCCAGGTGGTGTCAGGCCTGCGGCGGTTCCAGAGGTCCCCTGGGGGGTCTCCGGCCCTGCCCGTGGGCAGCCTGGGATGAGGTGGGGTCTGACCCAGTGGAACAATGTCTGGAGGACTATCCCAACCCCCACCCCACCTTTACTCTGGCAGCCAGGCAGGGCTGGGCAGAAGGGCTCTTGAGATGGAGGCCACAAGATGGCCGACCCTGGGTGTGGCCCTGGGGGCCTCTGGCTGCTGATCTAGGAGTGTTGATCTTCCTGGCCCCTCCCTCCAGGGCTGGACCCCAGGGCAGGGCTGGTCCCCATGTCCCTGAGGTCCAGCCCACACGGCCTGGGCCTGATAGGAACCGTCTCCTCCGAGGCCACCTGGCCCTGTGAGGACGTACGCAGCAGAGCAGATGCTGAGACAGAAGACACGGCTGTGGGAAAGTGGTCAGGGCAGGGTGGAAGGGGAGGGGATCGCCTGAGCCCGGGAGGCTGAGGCAGGAGGATCGCCTGAGCCCGGGAGGCTGAGGCCGCTGTGAGCTGTGATCGTACCGCCGTACTCCAGACAGGCAACAAAGCACTGCTTTCCGGGGGGGGCCCTTACAATGGGGACACCAGACAGGGCCCTGGCTCTTCCAGCTGCTCTTTTTTGAGATCCTGCCTCAAAAAAGAAAAAATAAAACAAGTGGTCAGGCAGGGCAGGGCAGAGGGACCAGGTGTGCTGGCCACAGCCACGGCGCCTTTGTCACCCACCACCTGTGGCCTCTGCTGTTTGGTCCACTGGCCCCTCCACCTGCTCCCACCCCCCGCCTCCCCCTCTGCCTGGGAGCCCCTTCCCTGCAGAGCCAACCCGGAGCCCCTGGCCCCCTCCTGAGTGTCCAGGTCCCCGCCCATCTCTACTCTCCCCTGGTCTTCATGCGTCCTCCTGGCCATGGCCTGGAGGCTCCAAGGCCTTTCAGGGAGCCCAGGGCTGGGCCCCAAGCAAGACTGGCGGCAGGACTGGAAGGAGAGAAGGAGTGTGATGGCTGCGGGAGGCAGACAGCGTCCAGCCAGGGCGGGGCTGGGGCCGAGCTGAGATCCTGAGGTCCAGACCAGCCCATTGGGGAGAAGACCTTGGTCCCGGGAGGGAAGGGGAGCCCCATCCTGGTCTTCACTGGGGCCTCCCTGAAACCTCCACACAGCGGCTCGGTCACCAGCTGCTGCTGCTTGAGATTAGCACTGGCTGTTTTGAAGTTCTGTATAATGATGGTTTAGTGGCCCACCGAGCCACCACCCAGCCACCACTCAGTCACCCACACATCCATCACCCATCCATCCAGAACTATCCACCCACCCATCCATCAACCCACCCATTCACCACCAACCACCCACCCATCCACCCACCACCCACCCACCCATTCACCTGCCCATCTATTCACCATTCC
>PVKV010037368.1:0-14887 GCA_004027835.1 Alouatta palliata
CACACACACACACACACACACACACACATCTAACAGGCCAGGTGCAGTGGCTCACACCTATAATCACAAAACTCTGGGAGGCCGAGGCGGGCAGATCACCTGAGGTCTGGAGTTCAAAATCAGCCTGACCAACATGGAAAAATCCTGTCTCTACTAAAAATACAAAATTAGCCGGGCATGGTGGTGCATGCCTGTAATCCCAGCTACTTGGGAGGGGAGGCAGGAGAATCGCTCAAACCCGGGAACTGGAGGTTGCAGTGAGCTGAGATCCCACCACTGCACTCCAGCCTGGGCTACAGAGTAAGACTCCATCTCAAAAAGCAAAACAAAACTAAATATATCTAACAATCAAGGGGTGATATAAATGGCTCCATGCTCTAAAAGGAAACCTTCTTATGTCCTGTGAATCACGGAAATTCAATGAATGCCTATTCCATTGACTCACGTGGACTTTATAATAAACTGTTCAATGCATTATGCCAGATAAATCTTGCATCCAAAGTAGAATAATGTTCTTTTAGCTCTGTCTACCCAATAATGCAGTATTTACATGTATTTACAATGGATTAATAAAAAGCAGATGAGTATATTCTTCTAGAGAGTATTAGAATTTTGACAGCATGAATTCTCCCGTAATGGCACATAATTAAATAAAGACATACCATTTCAAGTGGAAGGTAACGTAGAGAAGAAATCAGTGTTAAGGGTGAAATAACTATTGCACATAATCTTCTGACCTGCCTCAAGACTGAAGACCTACCTCCTGAAGCTGGTTTATCAAGCTGTAAATCTTCACGTGTTGAATTCAGAAGCTCATGTCTGAAAGGTGAGAAAAAATACTCAGTGTTCACCAGGAAATACTCAGCAAATAACCACTAGCACATATTTAACATTTAGTCAGCAAGGCTGGTTTTGAAAAGGAAAGAATCTGGATGCTTGAGCACAACTAAATGCTTTTTTTTTCAGAGATGGAGTTTTGCTTTTCTTCCCAGGCTGGGGTGCAGTGGCACAATCTCAACTCACTGCAACCTCCACCTCCCAGATTCAAGTAATCCTCCTGCCTCAGTCTCCTGAGTAGCTGGGATTCCAGGTGCCTGCCACCACGCCAGGCTAATTTTTGTGTTTTTAGTAGCGATGAAGTTTCACCATGTTGGCCAGGCTGGTCTTGAACTCCTGACCTCAGGTGATTCACACGCCTCAGCCTCCCAAGTGCTGGGATTACAGGCGTGAGCCACCGTACCCGGCCCACAACTAAATCTTAATTTGAGGTTTCTACAGAGTAATAAAACAAAATGATAACTGCAACTTGTCTCATAAGGTGCTTCAGGGAGCATGTATCCTCACAAGTAAAGAGGCAACTTTGTGGCCAGGTGCGGTGGCTCACACCTGTAATCCCAGCATTTTTGGAGGCCAAGGTGGGCGGATCACAAGGTCAAGAGATCGAGACCATCCTGGCCAACATGGCAAAACCCCATCTCTACTAAAAATACAAAAAATTAGCCGGACGTGGTGGTACATGCCTGTAATCCCAGCTACTTGGGAGGCTGAGACAGGAAAATCGCTTTAATCCAGGAGGTGGAGGTTGCGGTGAGCATAGAATGCACCACTGCACTCCAGCCTGGGCAACAAGAGCGAAACTCCGTCTCAGAACAAAAGAGGCAACTTTGTAACCCACACCTCTTTAAAGCATATTACAAAACTCTTCAATGGGATCCTTTAACGTCACATTGTATTCAAGACTACCTTCCTCCATACATCTATAAACATAATCATATATTCTCATATATGCTTTAAAAATCTCAGGCCTATGAGGCCAAGGTGGGAGGATCACCTGAGGTTAGGAGTTCAAGGCCAGCCTGGCCAACATGGTGAAACCCTGTCTCTACTAAAAATATAAAAATTAGCCAAGTGTGGTGCCACATGCCTGTAATCCCAGCTACTCGGGAGGCTGAGGCAGGAAAATTGCCTGAACCTGGGAGGCAAAGGTTTCAGTGAGCCAAGATCGCACCACTGTACTCCAGCCTGGATTACCGTGGAGACTCCATCTCAAAACAAACAAAAAAAAATCGTGATCAGCCTGGCCAACATAGTGAAACCCCGTCTCTGCTAAAAAATATAAAAATTGGCGAGGCGTGTTGGCTCACACCTGTAATCCCAACACTTTGGGAGCCTGAGGCAGGCAGATCATGAGGTCAGGAGATCGAAACCATCCTGGCTAACACGGTGAAGCCCCATCTCTACTAAAAATACAAACAATTAGCTGGGTGTGGTGGCTCGCACCTGTAGTCCCAGCTAATCAGGAGGCTGAGGCAGAAGAACTGTTTGAACCCAGGAGGTGGAGGTTGCAGATTAAACCTGGGCAACAGAGCAAGACTCCATCTCAAAAAAAAAAAATTACCCGGGCGTGGTGGCGCACGCCTGTAATCCCAGCTACTCGGGAGGCTGAGGCAGGAAAATCGCTTGCACCTGGGAGGTGGTGTTTGTGGTGAGCTGAGATCACACCCCTGCATTCCAGTCTGGGCAGCAGAGCAGGATTCCGTCTCAAAAAAAAAAAAAAAAATCTCAGGCCTAAAAACAAGGCATGGATACTACGTTCTTTAGCAAAAGTAGCAGAAAACTGTGAAAGAAAATGTCAGCTGCATGCCAATCCAGTGCGGGCGTGTTCATGCTTCAAATGCCAGCACTGGCTGACTGATGCAATGTGGGACCCAGATAAATTAAAAAGTGGAAAATAACAATGCATAAAGTAACTCAACCTTCATTACATATAACCCTAGTGGTTAAGGAATGTGTGTCAACAATAAAGAAGACCTACTGCTCAGAACAGAGACAAGAGTCCGACAGGAATCCAAGAGTCTTACTTCTTAATCACAAAACGAATCCTTTCCTTTGCAAGTAATATCCTCTCAAGGCGAGGAATTCCGTAAGTAGATGGCCTTCTGAAAGGAATTCCTTCAGGAAGTCCTTCTACATAAAGATCTTCAACGTGAGACTGGAAAAGAGGGTATGGGATCGTCACCGGACCTTTGGCTTTTATGGCTTGAGCTTTAAGGACAAAAAGAGAAAGAAAGATCATTTAGGCAACATTTGTAGAAAAGTATAATAAATAACTGAGTCTCTACTGCTCTTTAACTTCTGTAATTTGATCTTTACTTGTTACTATAATTGAATCAGAAAACATATAGTATGAGGGAAATAAAAAGAACATCAAAAATGCTCATATTTTGATTATCAAAGTCTGCAGTGAAACATCCCATTACTTTAAGGCAGTGTGGATACAGAAAATTATTTTTGGTGGGGGAGTGGGGTGGAGTCTTGCTCTGTAGCCCAGGGTGGAGTGCAGTGTTGAAATCCTGGCTCACTACAACCTCCGTCTCCCAGGTTCAAGGACTTCTCCTGCCTCAGCCTCCTGAGCAGCTGGGACTACAGGCACGTGCCACCACACCCAGCTAATTTTTTGTATTTTTAGTAAAAATGGGGTTTCACCATGTTGCCCAGGCTGGTCTCAAACTCCTGACCTCAAGTGATCCCCCCGCCTCGGCCTCCCAAAGTTCTGGGACTACAGGCATGAGCTACCTTGCCTGGCCAACTTTCTACAGAAATCTGAATGATATTACAAAGCCAGAAAAACACACCAGGTAATATCATTTAATACATATAATACTAAAAGGAAGAAGCAGTATTTTAAAAACATAAACATTACTGTAACCTTATTGGGCTTATAAAAATAATTTCTTTTAAATAACAGAAGTAAGCTGGTTACAGTGGCTCACACCTGTCATCCCAGCACTTTGGGAGGCTGAGGCAGGTGGACCACCTGGCCAACACGGTGAAACACTGTCTCTACTAAAAATACAAAAATTAGCTGGGGGTGGTGGAAGGTGCCTGTAATCCCAGCTACTCAGGAGGCTGAGGCAGGAGATTCCCTTGAACCAGGAGACAGAAGTTGCAGTGAGCCGAGATCGTGCCATTGCACTCCAGCCTGGGCAACAGAGCAAGATTCTGTCTCAAAAATAAATAAATAAATAAAAATAAATAACAGAAGCAGTAGACTCTCCTGAATGACAACATTTCTGCTAAGATTGATTTACCCAAGAGTAAAATAATACAGAAGCTGTAAACAGTCAAGAGTGTGGGGAGTATTAAAATCAAACATAAAGGGCCAGGCTCGGTGGCTCACACCTGTAATCCCAGCACTTTGGGATGCTGAGATGGGCGGATCACCTGAGGTCAGGAGTTTGAGACGAGCGTGACCAACATGGAGAAACTGCATCTCTACTAAAAATACAACATTAACTGGGTGTGGGGGCGCATGCCTGTAATCCCAGCTACGCGGGAGGCTGAGGCAGGAGAATCGCTTGAATTCAGGAGGCGGAGGTTACAGTGAGCCGAGATCACACCATTGCACTCCAGCCTGGGCAACAAGAACGAAACTCCAACTCAAAATTATATAAATAAATAAATAAATAAATAAATAAATCATAACGAGTGGTCTCCCATCAGAACAGCTCCATTTTTTTTTGCCATTATTGTGTGCAATAGTCTTATTTCCTAAACATTAATATTTGTACTAAAACTTCAAGTGCACCACGTTATACGTTAGTGTTAAGTTCGAGTTAAGGTCCACTATCGTACACTAAATGAATATCGTATTTATATGTCACAACGAAAATCTCTCTCCCTAAGGCAATTACCAATCATATTGCTTTAAATTATAAAATGCGAAGATGTTTTTATAAGTTCACAACAGCTGGTGAACATTATGTACTGACTTGTGTACAAAATCAGCTAATAAATCACCATCACAACAAAAGCCCCACAACGTAACCTTTCACTTCATGAGAAACACTGACATTTGCAAAAATGTCATAGTAAATTTATAAAACTGTAATACGAAATTATTTTAACGCAGAATAGCACCAAATAAAGAATATAATAAAAATAGAAACAGGAAGCCTTTATTATGTGTATGCCAGGTATTACGTGAAGCACTTTACTATCTTATCAGTCTTCAGGATAGATCTTCAGTTCTCACGACCACAAAAGAGGATACCAGGACTCAGACAGGAGAATAGGTGTGGCCAGGCTGTGTCCCCAGAGCCTATGACCTTACCACTAGGTAACAGTGCTTCCAGGTAGCACATGTGAGGTTTTAGCTTCAAAATGAACCAATAAAAAACACAGGGCTGGGTGCGGTGGCTCATGCCTGTAATTCCAGCACTCTGGGAGGCCGAGGCGGGTGGATCACCTGAGACCAGGAGTTTGAGACCAGCCTGGCCAACACGGTGAAACCTTGTCTCTACTAAAAATACAAAAGTTAGCCGGGCATGGTGTCGGGAGCCTGTAATCCCAGCTACTGGGGAGGCCCAGGCAGGAGAATCACTTGAACCTGGAAGGCAGAGGTTGCAATGAGCCAAGTTCGCGCCAAGCCAGAATTGAAATTCCGTCTCACAAACAAACAAACAAAACCACAAGCAAAAAAGGCATAAGCTACCAAAACGTGGAAGAAACACTAAGAGAACCTTAAGCGAATCACTAAAAATATGATGGAAAAGTTACTGAATTCATTAGCAAATTTACTCTAATTCTAGATTTTCATTGAGGGGTAGGTTATATTACTCATCATGAATAAAAAAATGTTCACTTTAAGTTTATTAACACAAATACCATCAATATCGTTTGTGTTTACGTTTTCACCAAAAGCAATTCCGTTAAAACTGTGTATCATGTAATTTTACAGCTCGCTAGTTGATGGCAAAGTAAACAGTCATCCGAATAAAAATAAAAACTGCCAAACATGGTGTTTTTCACTGGTTGTCACTATTTTTCAGTAAGCATTTGATATACACCAACAGATGATAGTAACAAATTGCTAATGTCTTTCATCATCATATAAAGGTGGCTACAGGATAGAACAGGATAAGGGCAAAGAAGGAATCGAAATCTAGCGTCAGCTCGGTCATGCATCAAGATAAAAGCGGAGGCTGGGCGCGGTGGCTCATGCCTGTAACCAGCACTTTGGGAGGCTGAGGCAGGAGGATCACTCGAGGTCAGGAGTTTGAGACTAGCGTCACCATCACGGCAAAACCCCCTCTCTATTAAAAACAGAAACATTAGCTGGGTACGGTGGCAGGTACCAGTAGTCCCAGCTCCTTGGGAGACTGAGGCAGGAGAGTCACTTGGGCCCGGGAGGCACAAGTTGCAGTGAGCTGAGATCAGATCACCGTACTGCAGACTGGGTCTCAAAAAAATAAACAGATAAAAGTAGAAACAATAGGGGCATCTCAGTGAATACTGGATTTAACAAAGGAGATTAGGAGAAACTATCAGTCAAAAAAATAAACTTTGGCCCAATGCGGTGGCTCACGCCTGTAATCCCAGCACTTTGGGAGGCCGAGGCAGGCAGATCACGAGGTCAGGAGATGGAGACCATCCTGGCCAACATGGTGAAACCTCATCTCTACTAAAAATACAAAAAATTAGCCGGGCGTGGTGGCGCGCACCTGTAGTCCCAGTTACTCGGGAGGCTGAGGCAGGAGAATCGCTTTAACTGGGGAGGCGGAGGTTGTGGTGAGCCAAGATCACACCATTGCACTCCAGCCCGGGCAACAAGAGCGAAACGTCGATTCATTAAAAAAAAAAAAACTCCAATGAAATCCCCCAAATCCAGAGCTTTGCAATAAATACGTAAATAAATTCCCAAATATCCATGCTGAAAGTTTAAGAGAAATGTTACCTGATAATTACAGAAATACAACTTTTCCTTAGCTTTCCAGTCATCTAGAAACAAAGACTGTTTCTAATATTTAGACAGACTCTGCTAAGAACCTTACAAGGAGAGGTTTGTAAGTAAGTATGGCAAGGTTCACCGGCAGCGCTGGGCTTGTCCACATCACCCCCATGATGAACACTAACGCCATTGTGTAAATGCTCACCAACAAAGTATTACAGGAATTTTCCTGTTTAGACATACCATATTTCCTTTCAAACAATTCTTCAACTTGTTTACGTAGATCAGTGATGCGAGCATTCCATTTCTCTGAAAATTGAGCAAAAGTGAATTCTCAATAAGAAATCCCTACTGTTGGGGGTGGCCCCAGGGTCTTGAGATGACCTAACATGTAATCACTGATTTTCTACATTTTGACATCCCAACTGTCCATCTCATTTTACTGTTTCCAAAGAACTTTCCCTTTTGGTAGTTCTTGGAATTATTAGGTTGGTACAAAAGTAACTGTGGCTTTTGCCATTACTTTTAATAGTTTCACGGGAGACTATAAGAGAAGTTTTAACATTCAGCACCTCTTTTCAGCCTTTTAATTTCTAAAAAGCAGGAGGGCAGAAAAGATCAATCAAATTAAACACAACAAAAAGAAAGCCATGATAAAGAGGGGTCTTTTAGCAAACTTCCTAACATGTCTTAGTTGTGTGGAAATAAGACTTCACAGATACAGAGTTGCAACTTAGAATGCTAAAAACAGGCTGGGCGCAGTGGCTCACGCCTGTAATGCCAGCACTTTGGGAGGCCGAAGCGGGCAGAGCATCTGAGGTCAGGAGTTCGAGACCAGCCTGGCCAACATGGTGAAACCCCCTTTCCACTAAAAATACAAAAATTAGCGAGGCATGGTGATGGGAGCCTGTCATCCCAGCTACTCGGGAGGCTGAGGCAGGAGAATCACTTGAACCCAGGAGGCGGAGGTTGCAGTGAGCCAAGATCGCGTCACTGCACTTTAGCCTGGGCCAAAGAATGAAACTGTCTCAAAAAATCGTAATAAAAAATAACGTAAACATATATAAATAATATACAAAAATTCAATTCATATCCAGTCATTGTGACTACGACAACCGAATATTAAAGCATGATTTCCAAAATGTATACAAGCTTAATGTTCTATTTACTCAAAAGATGAATCATAACATAATTTGCCACTAATATCTCATTCAGTCCCTTCCTAGGATACGTCATCCATTGGGAGCTCACAGATGAGCAAGCAGCCTCAGTGACACGGAGCAGAAAAGAAAATCAAAGGTGAAATAGTTCTAAATAAAGGTTTGAAAGCTAAGAGAAATAACTAAATGACTAAGTCTTTAGCACTAACCTCGAGCCAAATAATTAATATCAGACGGGACAATGCGCTACGCTTTGGTAAATCCAGACTATGCTTAAACAATGGCTGTTATGTGACTTTCAAAACGCTCCTGGCTTTCCAAAGATGAGATTATAATGCAGTAACGCAGGCTAACGCATTTCCCCCTGCAGACAATGTTGCAACTTTCATCAGTCACACCGAGAGCCCAGAAGACGAAGGAAAAGGTCAGGTGTCTCACCGGGAACTTACCGAAGTTGAACTCCCTGACTTTCCGCTTCCCTGCATTGGCGGGTTCCGGGACTGGTGGCTGTGGTAGCTCGTTGGTCTTTGGTCTCTTAGAAGGTGGAGAATAATCATCATCTTGAAAAAGAAAATGGTCATTACTGAAGGAACTGTCTTAAAAGTTACAGCCACCTCCTGGTCAGTTCCCTACATTCAAAAGGTGAGTGGGGCTTCAGGGCTATCCTGAGTATCAATAATTATTTCTGTATTGTGAGCCCTAGCAGACTTTTTCCTAGTTACATCTGAAATTTTATTTGTTTGGGATATGTTCAAGTAATACTGCTTTTTCCTGTCTTTCTTCATTATTTTTTAGTTTGCTTCATTTGAATTGTCATTATAAACTTCTCCTTCTCAAATAACTTCCAAATAGCTGTCAAGAACTATATTCTATTTTAAGACTTTGAAGAAAAGTCTTTTAATGAAGATAGCCACCTAAAGTTACACAAATAAGTAAGAAGAGGGGGATTAATAAAACTTAGATGGAAAAGATATTTAAGCTTATACAAAATGTAAGCATACATAAGCAAGGGAAATTGGATAACTGTATGTTCAAATATTTCGTTTTCTTTTTGAGACGGAGAATTGTTCTGTTGCCCAGGCTGGGGTGCAATAGTGCGATCTTGGCTCACTGCAACCTCCACCTCCTGGGTTCAAGCAATTCTCAGGCTTCAGCTTCCCAAGTAGCTGGGATTACAGGCGCCCACCACACGCCCAGCTAATTTTTGTATTTTTTGGTAGAGACGGAGTTTTGTCATGTTGGCCAGGCTGGTCTCAAACTCCTGGCCTCAAGTGACCCACCCACCTTGGCTTCCCAGAATGCTGGGATTACAAATGTGAGCCACCACACCTGGCCTGTTCAAATACTTTTAACAAGTGCAAAATGAATGGGCTTAAAGAAATAGGGCTGCATTATTACAAAACAGATACTGTTTATTCAGTCACCAGAGAGCCTGTGTATAAAGGAGCAGTCCGCTATTCAAGCGTAGCACACACCCTACTCAAGACAGCTGTCTTGAGAGTTCCATGCTCATTTCCTTGTGGACACACCAGTAATTCACTCTGCTGTGATGCTTCAATACACCTGATGTTACCGTCAGAGACCTCTGGGTCAACTCAGCTGCCACTGTCATCTTCCAGACCCCCGGGGTCAGGTAACATGCTATTAATACTGCTCAAACATCATCCAATAAATACTGAAAACATCATTTTAAGAAATCCTTATTTAAAAACAAATGTGGTATGGCGAAGAAACTAATTACTGCGTTAAAGACAGTATCACAGGAAAGAAAGACCACCCAAGTACGGTCAGCTGTCTTTTTAGACGGGTGTATTGGAAAGACCACCCAAGAACAATCAGCTGTCTTTGTAGACGGGTGTATTGGAAAGACCACCCAAGTACCGTCAGCTGTCTTTGTAGACGGGTGTATTGGAAAGACCACCCAAGTACCGTCAGCTGTCTTTGTAGACGGGTGTATTGGAAAGACCACCCAAGTACCGTCAGCTGTCTTTGTAGATGGGTGTATTGGAAAGACCACCCAAGTACCGTCAGCTGTCTTTGTAGATGGGTGTATTGGAAAGACCACCCAAGTACAGTCAGCTGTCTTTGTAGATGGGTGTATTGGAAAGACCACCCAAGTACGGTCAGCTGTCTTTGTAGATGGGTGTATTGGAAAGACCACCCAAGTACCGTCAGCTGTCTTTGTAGATGGGTGTATTGGAAAGACCACCCAAGTACGGTCAGCTGTCTTTGCAGACGGGTGTATTGGAAAGACCACCCAAGTACCGTCAGCTGTCTTTGTAGATGGGTGTATTGGAAAGACCACCCAAGTACCGTCAGCTGTCTTTGTAGATGGGTATATTGTTATGCTTATTTTACAGCTAAAGAAACGGGCTCAGGAACGTCATTTGATTGGACTGTGTTGCCTCTCTGGACAGTGCAGCTGAGATCAGACTGCGCGTGTGACTCTTCCGGCCTACCACGGTGCTTCTCATAAAGGTAAGACAGGCAAATTTGGCCTAATATACAACGTTGCCCCGGGCAGCACTGGGTCACGCCTGTAGATAACTTCTATGTTCCTCAAGGGAAACCTTAAGGGAAAGTGAAAATGCTTCTAGAAGGCGACTGGACACCAGCGCCCTTGCTTGCTGCCTTTGGCTCTTCCTCTAAGGCCAACAGTGACCTGAAATTATTGACCGACTGTTCCAATCAACTGGAGGAAATGGCACTGAGGTCACCAACATCAGACAAATTCACTTGAGGATGTATTTATGTGCTTAGAAAGACAAAACTGATTTTGTAAAGGATGCTATTTCAGAAAACCATAATCACAGTAACAACTAATGACTATAAAATGCTGATGTGTTGACTGTTACTTTAGAAAAACATATTCAAATCTAGGGAAAAGATTTCTGACAGAAAACTATCATGCATCTATCCATCCACCCCTCCATCCATCCATCCATCCGCCCATCGGCAGGGTCTCATTCTATTGACCAGGCTGGAGGACAGTGGCATGATCATAGCTCACTGCAGCCTCAAGCTCCTGGCCTCAACTGATCCTCCTGCCTCAGCCTCCCAAATAGCTGGGACTACAGGCAGGCACCACTACACCTGGCTTTTTTTTTTTTTTTTTTTTTTTTTTTAAACTTTTTTGTAGAGACAGTCTCACTATGTTGCCCAGGCTGGTCTCAACCGCCTGGCCTCAAGTGATCCTTCTGTCTCAGCCTCCCAAAGTGCTGAGATTATAGGCATGAGCCACTGTACCAGGTCAGAAGACAACTTAAAAATGACAAACTCTCTGAGAAATAAAACTTGACTGTCATCCGGGTTTGTATTACTACAAGGATTAAAAATAGTCAAGAGACCATATAAATAAATAAAGATTCCGACCTAAGTAGAAACAATCTGGAAAACAGAATCGTGTAAGTTTAAACCTCAATTCTGAAAATGTACTTTAAAAAAACCCTATTTTCCAACTCTCAAACAGGTTTTAGAAACCCTAAGAGTATTTTTATGCTGGCTTCCAAAGGTTAAAACAAAATACACTCATTTCACCTGTGAATACTGTCAAAGCATTATAAAGGCTTAATATTACTATCTCTTTACACACATTAAGCAGTAACTTCTAAAGTAAAAGTATTTCCCCTGTAGGTTAACGTCTCCTTAGTATCCTGACAGGTCATCATTTAAACTGACCCTTCATCGAATGCCATAAAATGAAAGTTGCTAGAGTAGAATGACGGGGGAAGGGAAATAGCTCTGGATGGAACCGAGATCTGTAGTTCTCCATCCCATGAATCCCAGTTCAAATCCAAACTCCTCACAGCTGAGGCCAAGGGGAGGGGAAGACAGGTTTTCTTTACTGTCAAGACCTCACTTTTTCAGTCACGCAAACATTTTAGAACACAAAAGATTTAATCGTATAATTATATTTTATGAAGGCAATCTAACCAACCATAAACAAGAAAAGTGAAAGAGAAAAACGCAAATCTCCTAGAGTGCTTTTTTAATGTGACAAAGATTGCAAAATTTTGAAAATACAAGTGAGATAACATTTTCCTCTTCACTGACAAATAATAAAGTTCAATCTACTAAATGTGAAAAATACAGAGCCAAATGTAGTTTTGCATGTGTGTGGTGTATGTGTGTGTTTTTTTTTTTTTGAGACAGAGTTTTGTTCTGTCACCAGGCGCCAGGTTGGAGTGCAGTGGAGCAATCTCGGCTCACTGCAACCTCAGACTCCTGAGTTCAAGCAATTCTCCTGCCTCAGCCTCCCGAGTAGCTGGGACTACAGGCATGCGCCACCACGCCCAGCTAATTTTTGTATTTTAGTAGAGACAGGGTTTCACCATGCTGGCCATGCTGGTCTTGATCTCTTGACATCGTGATCTGCCCGCCTCGGCGTCCCAAAGTGCTGAGATTACAGGCGTGAGCGACCACGCCCGGCCGAATGTAGTTATTTCATCGTATTTTTTTGAGACGAAGTCTCACTCTGTCGCCAGGCTGGAGTGCAGTGGTGCGATCTCAGCTCACTGCAACCTCCGCCTCCCAGGTTCAAGGGATTCTCCTGCCTCAGCCTCCCAAGTAGCCGGGACTACAGGCACGCACCACCACACCCAGCTAATTTTTGTACTTTTTACTAATAGAGATGGAGTTTCACCATGTTGGCGAGGACGGTCTCGATCTCCTGACCTCGTGATCCGCCCACCTCGGCCTCCCAAAGTGCTGGGATTACAGTCGTGAGCCACCTCGGCCGGCCAGTTACTTTATTTTGAGACCGAGTCTTACTCCGTTGCCCACATTGAAATGCAGTAGCGCCAGTCACTGCAGCCTCGACTTCCCAGACTCAAGTGATCTCATCTCAGCCTCCCCAATAGCTGGGACTACAGGCGGGCACCACCACATCCAGCTAATTTTTTAATCTTTGTAGAGCTGGGGTATCCCCATGTTGCCCACACTGGTAGTGAACTCCGGGCTTCAAGAAAGCCTCCTGCCTCGGGCTCCCTAAGTACTGTGATTACAGGTGTGAGCCACTGCGCCCAGCTGAACACAGTTATTTTTGATAAAATATCACACCACATCTTCTATTTTTAAAATCCTGTTTCATAAACTTATTAACTAATCTTTGGGTGCTTTAAGTCATATGGAACATGGCATTCAGGCATCAGAATACCTATAAACTTCACCATATCCTCTATTTTTCTCCAATTAACTCTGTCGCAATTAATTGGTTTTGAGAAAGTATGAAAAACTGGGTTTCTCGACCTAAAATCCTTTCCACAAAGGATCAAAATTACTTTTTTCTCTGAAGTATAAAACACCAGCTAAAGCTCTAGGGCATGCCCTCCCACACTGGGTGCTGCTGCTCCCATTATTCTGCTGTTTCCACCATGTGGAAACAACCATGTTTGTGTAACAAGACACGTTTCAGCATGCTTCAAATTCAAGCCCAAACGCAAGTGTTGTTATAATCAAAATGTAAAGCTTTTAAAATACATTTTAAGAAAAAAAAATTTTTTTTGAGTCTCACTCTGTCGCCCAGCTGGCATGTAGTGGCAAGATCTCAGCTCACTGCAATCTCCACCTCCTAGGTTCAAGCGATTCTCCTGCCTCAGCCTTCCAAGTAGCTGGGATTACAGGTGCCTGCCACCTCGACCAGCTAATTTTTGTATTGTTAGTAGAAAGGTGGTTCACCATACTGGCCAGGCTGGTGTCCAGCACCTGACCTCAGGTGATCCGCCCACCTGGGCCTTCCAAAGTGCTGGGATTACAAGCATGAGCCACCATGCCTGGCCCCTTTTAAGATATTTTCATATGAAAAAGATGCTAATTACAAATTTACAATAGTTATGCTACCCACACTAACAAAAGCACTGTCAAAAAAAGAAGAAAAAAAAGTCTAAAAAACAAACAAAAGCACTCCGCCAATAGCTTCAAGTCAGCAACACAGTCCCTAGCTCAAAATCTGTATTTAAAACACCAATTTCCTTTTTGCAACATATTAACGAATATGCCTACAGCTAATACAGGCTTCAGAGCTAAAGCTGTTTATCACTGCATTCTAGCCAGTGAGCGAATCAATAAATAGACTATGTAACAATACCTTCTGATCCTCTTATTTTCAACATAATCAGATTGGTATTGTGTTACCATCCAATATGACATCTATTCAAAGTTAAAAAAACAATCAAAGCCAGGTACTGTATCTCCTTCAAAACTCGAACCATTAATTACCCTACATATTTCAAATAAATGGATTCATTCACCCATGGACACAATTTATAGCTCCTCTAAAACTCCTTACCTAAACAATTGAATATTCATCAAATGGCGACATGGCCACAATAAAAAACAAGTGTGCCAGTGCAAACCTACTCAATCATGCCTATTCTAAAAGTGCTGCAGGGACACTAAGAAAAACACAAGAATTAAACAACAGACAGCAAAACTTAGTGGCTTTGTCTTTAAAAATCTCCCCAGAATCAACCACTTATCTCCCCTGCCACCAACCTGCTGTAACCCACCCTTCTCTGTGCCCTAGGTAGTTCGAAGAGGCTCCCGAGCTACTTTTCTGTCAAAGCTATTCACTGCTCTAGGGCTTGTCTCTTCTTTTTTTCCCCCTTTTCTCAACATAGTCACCACATTTCCTAGAAGTGAAGGACAGAAAGTGTCTCTCCTATTTTCAAAACACTCCTGAGGAGTTGCCACTAAATTATTCACTACTGAATTCTTAGCACCATGGCCGGGCTCGGTGGCTCACGCCTGTCATCCCAGCACTTTGGGAGGCTGAGGTGGGCGGATCACCTGAGGTCAGGAGCTTGAGACCAGCCTGGTCAACATGGTGAAACCCTGTCTCTACCAAAAATGCAAAATCATCCGGGTGTGGTGGTGTGTGCCTGTAGTCCCAGCTACTTGGGAGGCTGAGGCAGGAGAATCACTTGAACCCAGGAGGTGGAGGTTGCAGTGGGCTGAGATGGTGCCACTGCACTCCAGCCTGGGCAACAGAGCAAGACTC
>PVKV010037369.1:0-14864 GCA_004027835.1 Alouatta palliata
CCCTAAATTTAAAATAAACGTACCAGGGATGAGAAAATTGAGCTGATTCGATTCAGGCATGTCACCGTGTTGTAGGTCTTTTGTAGGTTCTGGTTATTACATGAGTTATCTGTGCTCCTGTCATTTAAAATGATAAAGTAAGCCATAATGATGCATGTCAAATAGTTGCTGGCAATGGTTCAATACAAATGTCGGGAAATTTAGAAGTTCGCTTTTACTGAAAACCATTATCTAACCACATTTCTCACTCAGCAATGATCTCCATGTCCTCCTCCTCTTCTTAGCTTCCCGTAGGAACTATGGTCTTAAGTTCTAGCTTCTTCCTTTCCATTCAATTTTAAGTAATAAAATCAAACAAGCTAGTAGTCAGTACTATGCAGTTACCCCCATTTCCATTCTATTTTCCATTTCTCTTTCTTTTTTTTCCGATACAGAGTCTTGCTCTCTTGCCAGGCGCCAGGCTGGAGTGCAGTGGCGCGATCTCGGCTCACTGCAACCTCTGCCTCCCGGGTTCAATCAACTCTCCTGCCTCAGCTTCCCGAGTAGCTGGGACTACAGACGTGAGCCACCACGCCCAGCTACTTTTTATATTTTAATAGATACGGGGTTTCACTATGTTGGCCACGATGGTCTCGATCTCTTGACCTCGTGATCTGCCCGCTTCCACCTCCCGAAGTGCTGGTATTACAGGCGTGAGCCACCACGCCGGGCCTGTTTCTCTTTCTTTAAGAGAAGCTTGTAACTGAAAGGATATGAAAATTGTGAACAAAACTATATTAACTCATGGAGCAGATTCTCATTTTTTTTTTGAGACATCAGCTGATAACTCGGCACAAATTCATTTGTCATATCTGAAGAGGAGTTAATGAAATTTAGCTTTTGCTTCAAATAGAAGTCGGCCAAAAAAAAAGCTGTGCCTATCTCAGCTACGCCGGACGACTGGGGAAGTTCAAGGCTGCAGTGAGCTGTGATCATTCACTGCATTCCAACCTGGGTGACAGACCAAGGCTCTGTCTCTAAATAAACAACAACAAACCCTCCAGTTCATCAACTTCTCTTCGTCTCCATCACTGACACCTGGACTAGTCCCTGATTGGTCTCCTGCAGCCACCATTGCTGCCTTCAGTTCATTCGCTTCACCACAGCCACAGATGTTAATCAAGAATGATAAGCATGGTGTGTGTTATGAAGGGATGTTGGGGATAGTGGAAAACTCATAGCAGTGTAACTCAATCCCCAGTGTAGGGGTTCGAGATTGAGGGGCCTTGGCTGCAGAGGCCGCTCTGCTCTTGATCCTGACAGTGTCAGAACTGGAAAACAAGGCCGGGTGAGGTGGCTCACGCCTGTAATCCCAGCACTTTGGGAGGCTGAGGCAAGAGGATCACCTGAGGTCAGGAGTTCAAGACCAGCCTGACCAATGTGGTGAAACTCCGTCTCTACTGAAAATACAAAACATTAGTTGGGTGTGGTGGCAGGCGTCTGTAATCCCAGCTATTCAGGAGGCTGAAGCAGGAGAATCACTTGAACCCGGAAGGCAGAGGTTGCAGTGAGCCAAGATCGCACCACTGTGCTCCAGCCTGGGCAGCAAGAGGGAAACTCTGTCTCAAAAAAAAAAAGAAAAGAAAAACTGGAAAACAAAAATGCTACTAGTTCTTTGGGCCTCTGTAAAGAGGTGTGATCATGACTGGCCAGCAAAACAGACTTATTTCCCTTGCACACTGTGTTGTATAGAAATGACTAATTAGCCGTGTGACCTTAGATAAATCCATTTCTATCCCTGAGCAGCAGTTTCTCAAATTGTAACATTATTAATGGAATCAAATAAGTTCTGTAGTCCCTTCTAGTTATAAAATCTTGTGATTTCTATGCTCCGTAAGCATTAATTATGGCCAGAAAGGTGTTTTAAAAGCAGACAGCATGAAAATACAGATCAAGTATAGTCTTGTTCACAGGGCTAGATTTCAGTTTCCCCAAAGCCTTTAAGACCTAAAGACTCCTGCCTGTCAAGATCTTTCTTGCCAGACAGGAAACTCCATGAAGGCAGTTGCCAAGTCTGTCTTGACTGTTGTGTCCCCAGGGCCAAGCACACATCAGAACTCGATATTTATTGGTTTGAATAAATACCCATTTTGTGCAGTTCATTCATGTAGTACTGGTTTGCAGAAGGAAAATGAGTAGTATTTTAATGAGATGGTTTTCAATTATGCACCATCTAAGAAATAAACCTTAAAGTTCTGGCTTCTTTCAGCTGTCACATTGACCAAGAATTTATACAGTCATCCCTCTCTTCGTCGTCTGCAGGGGATTGATTCCAGGAACCCCACAGAACCCAAATCCACAGATGCTCATGTCCCTTGTATAAGATGGTATAGTATTTGTATATAACCTACATACATCTTCCCCTATACTTTTTGTTTTTTTACCCCTTGGGCAAAGTCTCACTCAGTCGCCGAGGGTCGAGTGCAGTGGTACGATCAGTTTACTGCATCGTCCACCTCCTGGGCTCAAGCCATCCTCCCACCCCAGCCTCCTGAGTAGCTGGGACTACAGGCGTGCACTACCACGCCCAGTTAAAAATTTTTTTTTTTTTTTTTTTTTTTTTTTGTAGAAACAGAGTTTTACTCTGTTGCCCAGGCTAGTCTCGAACAGTTGGTCTCAAGCAGTCCTCCCTCCTCAGCCTCTCAAAGTGCTGGGATTAATAGGCGTGAGCCACCGTGCCCGGCCTGTTTTAGTGTTTATCTTTCATACTATGATATGTTTTCAAGTAGAAATTCTTATTCCTCCTCCTGTCCCCAACATGCTCAGCATGTAAGAAAGAGCTAGTACTATTTAACCAAGACACATTAATAATGGAGACAAGCTTTGCACTTTACTGATCATATAAGAAAATATCTAAAGTAACCAGGGGACAAAAGACGTCAAATCCTTTCTAGGTACCAAGAATAAATCATCCCTTAATGTAGGAAAGCAGCAGTTTGAGAGATATGTATTCAAGAATTATAAGCCAAAAATCTCCTTTATGAAACAACTTGTTTCCTTTTCTTTGGTATATACAAACATGCTTACATAATACCATCCAAACTTTCAGAGTGGTGAAAGGTTTCCTTTGCAGCCTATTTAAAAGAGAAGCTAATGTTTATCCAATGAGTTGGGGAAAGAACCTCATAAATGAAAACAACCTACATTAAACTCAACCCTTTCTGTTCTACATTCTAAAAAGGTCGGGAGAGAACAGTATTCCCTGAGATTGATAGTCTCCAAAAATGATATACTGAATTGACTGAGTAACTAATGACCCAAAATAGACAACACACTTGAACAAACACACTTTATTACCCCACCCCGGGTCATAAAAGGTGGTTTTATTTTTTGCTCAGGCCGTGAATCTGGCCAAGAAGGTGGATTAAGTTTGTTTAAAACCAGAAAAGAGAAAAAATAGATTTGGCTAATTTGTGTTAATTCTCTGAAGAACTTAATTCAGTTCTATTGATCAGTAAAACTGTGAGGCCAGATGCAAATTATGGTCATCTGTATGACCATGTAGTGGTGTCCCCTTCTCCATGATTTTGTTTTCACTTACCCATAGTCAATTCTGGTCCAAAAAGAAATAAATGGAAAGTTCCAAATAATTCTTAAGTTTTAAATTGCGATTCATTCTGGCTAGCGTGGTGAAATCTCCATCCTGGCCCAGACGAGAATCCTGCCTTTGTCCAGAATATCCGTGCTGTATATGCTACCCGCCTTAGTCACTTAGTAGCCATCTCGGTTATCAGATTGAAAAAAAACTGTAGAAAGGGTTCAGTACTCCAAGGCATCCACTGGCGTTCTGGTAGCAATCCCTTGAGGATAAGAGAGGACGACTATAGTAAGAAATCCACCTCCAGTCTCCCTTACCAGACTGTCTGCTCCTCAGTAAGATTTCAGTGTTAGATGTTCTCCTTTCTCTCTTCGTTCTTTCTGATTGACTGGCTTTCCCTGAAAGCCTTAGTTTTATTCCAGAGTAGGTGTTGTGTTAAAGAGTATGTTTTTAGCCTTATCAGGATATGGCCAGTTTTTTCCCCCCAAGGTGAAAGACATTTTTGTTTACTGTAATTATTTGGGTTGAATTTTTGTACCTGAAGGCAAATTATGGCATAAGTTACATTTACTCATTTTTAAGCAAATCTCATTTAAAACCAGCTTGTTTTGTTCTAGCCGATTGTAATATTTGGAAATACAGATATTTAGTTTTCAGTTTTTTATCACCTATCTTAGGTTTTTAGTTTTTGTTTTTTTTTTTTGGAAACAGAGTCTCACTCTGTCGCCAGGCGCCAGGCTGGAGTGCAGTGGCACAATCTCGGCTCACTGCAACCTGCGCCTCCTGGGTTCAAGCAATTCTGCCTCAGCTTCCTGAGTAGCTGGGACTACAGGCACATGCCACCATGCCCAGCCAATTTTTATATTTTTAGTAGAGACGGGGTTTCCCCATGTTGGCCAAGATGGTCTCGATCTCTTGACCTCATGATCCACCCGCCTCGGCCTCCCAAAGTGCTGGGGTTACAGGCTTGAGCCACCACGCCCGGCCACAGGTTTTTAGTCTTTAGTGTGTGTTTTTTTTAACCACCGACGGTGCTTTCTACCAGTATTAATTTTGAACTGAATATGTTGATCAAAGTAAATAATAAAGATACATGCACTGTTACCCTGAGAGTTTAGGTAAAAGGGAGGGTGGGGAAGGATTTCTAAAATCACTTTAAAAGGTTTTTCACAAGCAAGTAATAACCCAGACTCTGGGTTAGAGATTAGATAACGTCTTCAAGCATGTGTACTCTTCTTTGGCCTTATTTCCTGCCTTACAGGGTTATATGACTATTAAATAAAATTATGTGATGTGCCTGGCATAGTAGTATCTACTCAACACATTTATCTTTTCCTTTTTGTGTCTTTAGTGCCACGGTAGCATCTAGCACATAATGCTTACTCCAGCTCTTGTGTTGACCATAAACTGAATGGACAGTGGCAAATGCAGGAACGTAATAAAGCAGTGCGGTAATCTAGGTGTTTCAGCACAGTCATAGAACTGCAAAGAGAAAAAGTGATCAGATTCTGGATAATTTGAAGGTAGAGCAAATAAGACTTGTTGACAGGCTAAGTGTGCAGTTTGAGTGAGATGACTGAGCAAGTAAAAGAATGCAGTCGAGGTGGGGCACAGTGGCTCACACTTGTAATACCAGCACTCTGGAAGGCAGAGGTTGGTGGATCGCTTGAGCATAGGAGTTTGAGAACAGCCTGGACAGCATAGCAAAACCCTGTCTCTACAAAAAATGCAGAAATTAGCCAGGCATGGTGGCATGCACCTATAGTCTCAGCTACTGGGAAGGCTGAGAGGTAGGATTGCTTGAGCCCAGAGGCTGCGGCTGCAGTAAGTCATGTGCCACTGCACTCCAGCCTGGTGACAGAGAGAGACCCTGTGTCAAACAACAACAACAACAAAATGGAATTGCCATTTGCTGAGATGGCAAAGATTATGGGAAGGGGGCGAATCAGGAGTTCAGCGTTAAGTTTGAGATGTTTATTAGACATCAAATGGAGATCCATGTAAGCAGTTGAGAAAGATCCTAAATGGATCTATTAATTTGGGAGTTATCAGTATATAGATAGGAGTTAAAGCCAGGCTGCAAATGAGACTTGAGACTTAATTTGGAATTTATCAGTATATAGATAGCAGTTAAAGCCAGGCTGTGAATGAGACCAAAGAAGTGAGGTATAACAGAGAAGAGGGCAAAGGACAGATCCCTGAGGCACTCCAGTGTTTAGAGGTTAGAAAAATGAGAAGAAACCAGCAACTGGGAGACTGCTGGAGCAGCCAGAAAGGAAAGAGGAAAATTGGGAGGGTGTGCTATGGACCAAGTGTTTCAGAGAAAAGGGAATCACCAGCTGTGCCAAAACTGTGGGGACATCTGGTATCGATCTTTGGATTGAGCAGTATAAAATCATTGGTGACCCTGATGAGAGCAGTTAGAGCGGACTTAAGAAGATAACTTGAGGACAGATATATTGACACTTGAGTTTTCCTTTAAAAGGAAGAAAAGGAGGCCGGGCACGGTGGCTCACGCCTGTAATCCCAGCACTTTGGGAGGCCGAGGCGGGTGGATCACGAGGTCAAGAGATCGAGACTATCCTGGTCAACGTGGTGAAACCCCGTCTCTACTAAAAATACAAAAAAAAATTAGCTGGGCGTGGTGGCGTGCGCCTGTAGTCCCAGCTACTCAGGAGGCTGAGGCAGGAGAATTGCTTGAACCCAGGAGGCGGAGGTTGCGGTGAGCCGAGATCACGCCATTGCACTCCAGCCTGGGCAACAAGAGCGAAACTCCGTCTCAAAAAAAAAAAAAAAAAAGGAAGAAAAGGGAAGTAGTTGAAGTGAAATCCAGGAAGAGTCTTCTTTAAGAACGGAGAATGTTTGTCTGCTGATGGGAATATCCAGTAGAGAGAGGAAAGAAAATGTTAATAATGCAGGAGAAGCAAGGGGAACTTGTGGAGCAGTGCTTTTATGAAATACTTCAGTGCTAGGAGCAGAGACAGTTCATCTGTGGTCACAGGAGAAAACAGCAAGCGTTTAGGCATAGGTGACGGTAGGTGGGCAAATGTACAGAAGCTTGTGGATATTTTCTCTGAATGCTATACTTTCTCAATGAAATAGAAAGCAAGAACCTCAGTTGAGAGAGGTTGGAGTAGGTGACTTGAGAGGTTTGATGGAGAGGGAGGCTGAGAAACTATGTGGAATAAGGAAATATAATGAGGAGCATGTTAAAATATGCTTGGCAGCAAAATGAAGATATAGTGTCAGAGAGAAACTCACAGCAAGAAAGACTGTAAGAAAGCCATTGCAGTAGTCTAAGTAAGATTAAAGCTTCTGAATCAGGCCAGATGCAGTGTTGTTGGTGTCATTAATATATAGGTAGAAATTGAACCCACATATGTGGATGCAATTGTCTAAAGAAGGCAGAGTGAGGCCGGGCGCAGTGGCTCATGCCTGTAATCCAAGCACTTTGGAGGCCAAGGTGGGTAGATCACCGAGGTCAGGAGTTCAAGACCAGCCTGACCAACATGGTGAAACCCCATCTTTAAAAAAAAAAAAAAAAAAAAAAAGAAGGCAGAGTGACATTAACAATTGATGGCACAGGAAGAGAAGCCCAAATTTGTAAGGACCCTGCAGGGAAATATGAGAGGAGACCAAGAGAAAGAGGGCACAGAAACCAAGGAGAAAGTTTTGTGGAGGTAGTGACCACCTTCCTGCTACCCAGAGAGATTAGGTGAGATAAGGTTCCATGCATGCCTTCTGGGTTGATTATCTAGGAAGTTATAGCTTTCGTGATGGAACAGGGTAGAACTCCATTTCACTGTTGATTAAGGAGTAAATAAAAACAGAAAGTAGAGACAGTAAATGAAGACTGTACTTACAACAAAGATAAATAGTAAGGCCTTTGCTAAGCCTGGAATGGCATTCCTTGCAGAGGCAACAGCTTCTGGAAAGGCCTGGAGGCATAAAAGGACTTAAAGACTAGAAGGTTTCCTGCTAAGTATTCTAGGAAAAAAAAAAGAAAAAAAAAGAGGTAAGTAGGCCGGTGAGAGCTTGGTGGTTTACGCCTATAATCTCTGCACTTTGGGAAACACAGGCAGACAGATCGCCTGAGGTTGGAAGATCGAGACCAGCCTGGCCAACATGATGAAACCCCGTCTCTACTAAAAATATAAAAATTAGCCAGGCGTGGTGGTGTGCGCCTGTAATCCCAGCTACTTGGGAGGCTGAGACAGGAGAATCACTTGAACCCAGGAGGTGGAGATTGCAGTGAGCCAAGATATCACCGCTGCACTCCAGCCTGGCGACAGAGTGAGACTCCATCTCAAAGAAAAAAAAGGACTTAGATAAGTAATTTTAAATAATTTAATATGAAATCTAAATGTATGTATTTTAAATACTTGATTAATTTTTTTGTCTTTTTTTTTTTTTGGAGACAGAATCTCGCATTGTCACCAGGCTGGAGTGCACTGGCATGATCTCAGCTCACTGCAAACTCTGACTCCCTGATTCGAGCAATTCTCCTGCCTCAGCCTTCTCAGTAGCTGGGATTACAGGCACGTGCCACCATGCCCAGCTAATTTTTATATTTTTAGTAGAGATCGGGTTTCACCATGTTGGTCAGGCTGGTTTCAAACTCCTGACCTCGTGATCCACCTGCCTCGGCCTCCCAAAGTTCTGGGATTATAGGCGTGAGCCACTGCGCCTGGCCTGTTTTTTTGTCTTTTAAAACTGATCAGTTTTCGTTGGGTGGGGAAAGCAAAGTGTGCTTCTATTTATCCTATGTACCTTAGCTGACTTTAAAAAAATACCCTGAGCCCTTTTTTATATGAAGTAAATTTTGAAATTGCTGAAGCTCTTGAAATTGGAAGGTAGGCAGTAGTATTCTTTTCAATAATAATGTGCTCCCATGCCTCTCTGCTATTCAAACAAGTATTGTATGAAAGCTCCTTCTTTTCCGTGCTTTGCTTGTTTCAGAATGTAAGTCAGAGTACAGCAGAAAATGTCCACTGAACAGACTTCTTGGACAAGCCTGTCCACCACTCAGAAAATAGCCCTGGGCCTTGGGATCCCTGCCAGTGCAACAATTGCCTATATCCTGTACCGCAGGTATAGGGAAAGCAGAGGTAAGTGAGCCCTATGACTGCATGTGAAAATGTTCAGACATGTTCCTGCCTTGTTAAATTGAAAAAACTCTTTCCTTGCCAGATACTGTGTGGGTTTTGTTTTGGGGTTTTTTGTGGGTTTTTTTTTAAGACAGGGTCACACTCATTCACTCAGCCTGGAGTACAGTGACACAATCATGGCTCACTGCAGCGTCAACCTCCTGAGCTCAAGCAGTCCTCCCACCTCAGACTCCAAGTAGCTGGAACCACAGGCATGTGCCACCATGCCTGGCTAATATTTGTATTTTGTGTAGAGATGGGGTTTTGCTATGTTACCCAGGATGGTCTTGAACTCCTGAGCTCAAGCAGCCTGCCTGCCTCAGCCTCCGAGAGTGCTGGGATTACAGGCATGTGCCTCCATGCCTGACCCAGGTATTGCAGTTGGCTTTCTGAGAGGATCTTTGACCAAAATTATTTAGTCTTTTTTTTTTTTCTTTGAGATGGAATCTGACTCTGTTGCCCACACTGGAGTGCAGTAGAGTGATCTTGGTTCACTGCAACCTCTGCCTCCCCTGTTCAAGCAATTCTCCTGCCTCGGCCTCCCAAGTAGCTGGGATTACAGGAATGTGCCACCACTCCTGATTAATTTTTATATTTTTAGTAGAGATGGGGTTTCACCACCAGGGTGGCTGACCTCAGGTGATCTGCCTGCCTCAGCCTCCTAATGTACTGAGATTACAGGCGTGAACCACTGTGTCTGGCCTAGTCTTTGCTATGTTCTTACATACCAAAGTAAGCTAGTCTGTGAAATGAACTCATTTTATAACTCCGTTGACCTGTTTTCTTCAGCAACAACCACACAGCAAAGGGTTTTTTTTTTAACTTCTATACTCTTTTTTCATATATATTCCTTTACTCTAATTGTTAGGAGAAGGCACTTTCCTCAAAGGCTGGATCTAGAGGATAGGACCTAGAGAAATGACTTATGTACGTATCAGTCAGAAGTTCTGAGCCTAATAGATACCTCAGGCAACTTTTGCCCTTCTTCTCCAGTAGTCATGTCTTGGGAGAAGTAGTTTGCCCAAACCCCACCACCTCTTTATTGCAGAATCTGCTTTTTCTATTTTGGCATCCGAAACTGTGTCCCAGAGAAAATGCCCATCTCTGACCTTGTAATTCCTATTCAGATGCCACTTTTCCTTGTTATTGTGGTTGAGATCCTCAGTTTATCTCTTGGATCGGTGTCTCTTCGACAGCCAGATTCTGGGAAGGACTGGTAATTATAATAGCTTTGGGTGTTATCTAAGTCTGATCTGATGAATGATGATCTGTGCAGAAGAGCGGCTGACATTTGTTGGGGAAGATGACATTGAGATAGAGATGCGGGTTCCCCAGGATGCTGTGAAACTCATCATTGGCCGGCAAGGAGCCAATATTAAACAAGTAAGTGTGTGAGCAGGCAGTCCACTTCCCCAAGGATTGATTCTGTTCATTGATTTTTTGTTTGCTTCCTCTGACCCCATATCACAAAACACTCCCATGCTCGCTCGCTCGCTCTCTCACGCTCGCTCGCTCTCTCACGCGCGCGCTCGCTCGCGCGCTCTCTCTCTCTCTCTCTCTCTCTCTCTCTCTCTCTCTGTGTGTGTGTGTGTATGTGTGTGTGTGTGTATGTTTTTGAGATGGAGTTTCACTGTCGTTGCCCAGGCTGGAGTACGATGGTGCAATCTCAGCTCAATCTCAGCTCACTGCAACCTCTGTCTCCTCAGTTCAAGCGATTCCCCTGCCTCAGCCTCCCAAGTAGCTGGGATTACAGGCTCTTGCCACCGTGCCCAGCAAATTTTTTGTATTTTGAGTAGGGATGGTGTTTCATCACATTGGCCAGGCTGGTCTCAAACTCCTGACCTCAGGTGATCTGCCCAGCTCAGCTTCCCAGAGTGCTGGGATTACAGGCGTGAGCCACTGCACCTAGCCACTATGTATATTTTTAAAAGAACAGATAGAGAAACTTTTTAGCTAACTAAACTTTTTAGCTACTTCCCTTCTAGAGAAGAGTACTCCTTAGAGAAAGGATGATTTAGCTTGAAATAAGGGTTTTTGACTGGGTGATTATCACCGTGGTATAGCTTGAATTATCCTTTTCTATGAAATTAATGAACTCTCATTAATTGACAGTAAATATTGAATGGCTACCTGGTTCTTCTTACCATCTTCCGTTGTTCAGCTGAAATATCAAGAAAACAAAATATTTGATTCTCCAGTCCAGATAAATTAGCAGACAGAAAGGACTCTACACACAAAGATAAATGGGTTCGAATTCACTGCTATTTGGGGTTACATTTGTTACTAATCTCCTTACATAAAGTAACTGAGGACTGGTTTAGCCAATGCCTTTGGCTAACACTATCTACCTCCAGGGTTTGGTTTAGAAAATCTGTAGCTGGGCTCAAGTGGGAGCTCTTCCAGAATGTACTGCCAAATGTCCTTTTCTCTGCAGCTGCGGAAACAGACAGGTGCTCGGATTGATGTGGACACAGAGGATGTAGGTGACGAGCGAGTGCTGCTTATCAGTGGTTTTCCTGTTCAGGTGTGCAAGGCCAAAGCAGCAATCCATCAGATCCTGACAGAGAATACCCCAGTGTCTGAGCAGCTCTCAGTTCCCCAGAGATCTGTGGGCAGAATCATAGGTACCACTGGATGGCTTCCTCTACTGTTTCCTTTATTCTTTACCTTTGCCTCTATTCCATACCTTCCCAAGGGTTTCTTCTGGCCTAGTTCCCCTTTACCATGTAAGGGAAAAAAGAGGGACATTGAAACCAGAGGTTTACTGTTTGGCAGAACTAGTGGTAAAACCCTGTTTCCTCAAGAAGTTGTATGATTTGAACCTTATAAATTGATTCTTTAAGGGTTCTAGTAGATGTATTAAATTTACCTGTTAATTGATTTTTAAAGGGAAGCTTGGGGTGCTCATGTTATCTCAGGTCTTTGAAGATAGTGCTCTAGAGAGTACCTTTTATGCTTTCCCGTAGAGCATCCCTTAGTGCTGCTGTTAGAGGCAGAGAAGGGTCCTGCCCTTGATCCAGTGTTCTCACACAGCATGTAGCATATCTTCTTGTGACTTGGTATGGCCATGCTGAGTGGTCAAAATGAAAATGACATGAAGTTAAACTAGCTGGAGTGTAGAGTTTAAATAAAATGGATAAAGCAAATAATATGGTACTCTCCTTTTTACACTAATGGTTTTAGTAGCTCCTGCTTCCCATACAACATCTTATATTTTGTTCACTTTAGAAATGAGAACTCATTCTCTTCTCCTAGTATATACAAAACAGTGATTTCTCCAGTAGCTAAGGCTGGCCAGGAGGGAAGGGCAGGTTTTTATGTATTGTTCAATGTAGGGAGAGGCGGCGAGACGATTCGTTCTATCTGTAAGGCCTCCGGAGCCAAAATTACCTGTGACAAAGAATCAGAAGGGACATTACTACTATCAAGACTTATAAAAATCTCAGGAACACAGAAGGAAGTGGCAGCAGCCAAGGCAAGTAGCTGATAGACTTGAACTAGACCTGAGCATGAGAAGATCCTTTTACTCTATCCTTGGTCAGAATATCATCCTTTCTTTTATTTTCTACAGCATTTGATACTGGAGAAAGTTTCAGAAGATGAAGAACTTCGGAAGAGAATTGCTCATTCTGCAGAAACTAGAGTCCCACGCAAACAGCCAATCAGTGTGAGAAGAGAAGAAGTGACAGAGCCAGGTGGAGCTGGAGAGCCAGCTTTATGGAAAAACAGCAGTTCTAGCATGGAGCCGGCTGCACCCCTGGTGACTCCTTCACCCAAAGGAGGAGGCGACATGGCTGTGATAGTGCCAAAGGAAGGTTCCTGGGAGAAACGTAGTGATGACAGCTTTCAGAAGTCTGGAGCCCAGGCCATCCCAGAGATGTCCATGTTTGAAAGTATGTAACAAAGAGGGAGCCCATTAATCACAGAAGATAGAAATGCTGGCTTAGACATTGGAGAGATGCCAAGGAATGCTTTGTCAGTCTGTGAGCAGCCAGTATAATATGGCTGGGGTCAGGATAGCAGATTCAGTAAGATATTATGAAGGTAGCATAGAGGTAGAGTCCACCCCAACAGTTGCTGGACAGTTTGAGGATGCAGATGTTGATCACTGACAATGATTTATGCGGGTTTAAGATTCTGCTTCTAACTGTAGGAGAAAACTTGGTGCCTCTTCCACTCTAGACCAAAGTTGATGAAAGTCTTCTTCCTTTTCCAAGCTTTCTCTTCTATACATAGGTGCTGGCCTGGGCAGAGAGGACCTGGGTCCCCAAGAAGCTCACAGACTTGTCCAGGGTCACACAAGGAGTTAGTGGTAGAATGGGATCTGGAACAGGCCCATATCTGTCACTGTCCATGTGAACGTTGCTGTCCATGTACCTTTTTTCTGCAGCTAGCATATGGAGGATTTACCTTCTTTATAATTGGTGACTTGAATACATAAAGCATGACAAAGAATGTAAACTGTTATTTCATTATAATTGGTGATTTGAATACATTGCACATGACAAAGAATGTAAACTTATTACTCAGTTACGTGGAAAGGTACGAAGGATAGGTTACTGTTATTACTCAGTTACGTGGAAAGGTACAAAGGATAGCTTAATATCTTTTTTTTTTTTTTTTTTTCTGGAGAGAGTCTAGCCCTGTCGCCCAGGCTGGAGTGCAGTGGTGTGATCTTGGCTCACTGCAACCTCCATCTCCTGGGTTCAAGTGATTCTCCTGCCTTAGCCTCTCAAGTAGCTGGGAGTACAGACGCCTGCCACCAGGCCCAGCTAATTTTTGTATTTTTAATAGAGACAGGGTTTCACTGTGTTGGCCAGGCTCGTCTCAAACTCCTGACCTCATGATCTGCCTGCCTCGGCCTCCCAAAGTGCCGGGATTACAAGCGTGAGCCACCATGCCCGGCAGTACCTTTCTTTAGGATATTCTCGTTTGATTCATCCAGTTGTCCCTCCAGCCATTTTAAAATGGTAACAGCCGTTTTGTAAAAAATACAAAAATGGCTGTATTTGTACCTCTCACTCCCCTGATGTAGTCTCTTTATCCCAACCAGAGTGGTGGTCTGATGTGGCCACCATCCTTATCTGTGTGTTCAGTCCCCAGTCCTGACTTCAGTTTCCATGCTGATGAGTACCTAGAAGTCTACGTCTCTGCTTCTGAACACCCTAACCACTTCTGGATCCAGATCGTCGGCTCCCGCAGCCTGCAGTTGGACAAGCTTGTCAATGAGATGACCCAGCACTATGAGAATAGTGTGGTGAGTTGCCATGGGGACAGGGCTGGGGTTTAATGAAAAGAAGGCCTATCTTTTTCCTTGTAATCTTGTCCTTTCCCTGTGGAGCAACTGCTAGTTCTTTCTTCTGCGGTTCTGTTCATGAGCCTACCACTTTGTAACTCTACACCTTCCTGACCCCTCATCCCCACGCACAGCCCGAAGACTTGACTGTGTATGTAGGAGACATTGTAGCAGCACCTCTACCTACAAACGGTTCCTGGTATCGAGCCCGGGTCCTTGGCACCTTGGAGAATGGAAACTTGGACCTCTACTTTGTTGATTTTGGAGATAATGGAGATTGCCCACTGAAGGACCTCAGGGCTCTCAGGTCAGTGCTGAGGCCACGGTGAAGTTAGCTGCATCCCAACTATTGACTCACTTCTGGCCATAGGGTGGTGAGCTGTCGGCATTTGTCAGGGGGATTTGGAAGGGAACCTGTTTATAGAGAGCAGATGGTTATCGTCTCATGTTAGTTGATTCTGTCTGAAAGCAGCAATATAAGAAGTTTGTGGCCCCGGGATTCTAATTTTAGTTTCTTTTACTTCAGGAGTGACTTCCTAAGCCTTCCATTTCAAGCAATAGAATGTAGCCTGGCACGGATCGCCCCCGCAGGTAAATTGATCACGCCACCTACTGAGCTTACCTCCAAATGGAATAATTTTCTTCTTTTTTTTTTTTTGAGACGGAGTTTCGCTCTTGTTACCCAGGCTGGAGTGCAATGGCGCGATCTCGGCTCACCGCAACCTCCGCCTCCCGGGTTCAAGCAATTCTCCTGCCTCAGCCTCCCGAGTAGCTGGGACTACAGGCACGTGCCACCATGCCCAGCTAACTTTTGTATTTTTAGTAGAGACGGGGTTTCACCATG